>JAOPSE010000014.1:79826349-80035186 GCA_029449295.1 Zea luxurians
CTCGACCACCGCGTCAGTTGGAAAGAGAGTGAAGATGTCAAGGTCAGGGTCGGAGGAGGGTGGTGTGGTCATGGAGGAGTAGGGAAATGCGGACTCATCAAACACCACATGGCGAGAGATGAGGACCCGGCGAGAGGAGAGGTCAAGGCAGCGGTAGCCCTTGTGGTCCGTGGAGTACCCGAGAAACACACAGAGGGTGGAACAGGGTGCGAGCTTGTGAGGAGCAGTGGCAGCGGTGTTCGGGTAGCAAGCACACCCGAAGTCACGGAGGTGGTCATAGCGCGAGGGGAACTGAAGAGTGCCTGGTGAGGAGTGGGGGCTGGGCATGCAGTAGAAGGTGGACGGTTGAGGAGGTAGGTAGAGGTGTGGAGGGCCTCGGCCCAGAAACGTGCCGGTAGGTGCGCCTGGAGAAGGAGAGTGCGGATGGTGTCGTTGGTCGTGCGAATCATGCGCTCAGCCTTGCCGTTCTAGGAGGAGGTATACGGGCAAGACATCCGCAACTGCATCCGTGGGAGAGAAAGAAGTCGCGGGAGGTGGAGTTATCGAACTCCCGACCATTGTCACACTGAACGGCCTTAATGGGGAGGTCGAACTAAGTGGTCACCCAGGCGAAGAAGTGGTGAAGGGCGGGGAAAGTCTCAGACTTGGCACGCAAAGGAAAAGTCCACACATAATGAGAAAAATCATCAAGCACCACAAGATAGTATTTGTAGCCTGACATACTGGTAATAGGTGAAGTCCAAAAATTGCAGTGTACAAGATCAAAGGCATGAGTAGCATGCGAGGAAGAAGAAGAAAAAGGAAGACGAACATGGCAGCCTAACTGGCACGCATGACAAAGATGCTCATCATGTGATCTAGTACATGGGATAGTGGCACTACGAGTAAGCTGCATCAAGGCATCGTGTCACGGGGTGGCCAAGGCGACGATGCCAGGTAGTAGAAGACATAGTGGCAGCAAAAACAATAGCTGGGTCAGGTGACGAAGACGGAGAAGATGTGTCGTGCGGAAGCCGAAGGGTGTAGAGGGGGCCGGTGCTGTCACATCGGAGGGGGGGCGCCGAGTTGTCGAGTCCTTCACAGTAAGACCAGAAGAGTCAAACTCGACAGAACAAGAATTATCAGCAGTAAAACGATGAATAGAGAGAAGATTGTGGACCAAAGAAGGAGCGACAAGAACATCGGGAATGTGAAAAGAGCCAGGAGGGCCGGCGGCACCCACAGATTTGACAGGAAGACACGAGCCATTCGCCACCATGATGGACGAAGGGAGAGAGGAAGAAGGAGGGTGAATAGAGGTCAGTATACCAGGGTCGGGAGTGGTGTGGTAGGTAGCACCGGTGTCTACGATCCACTCGGTACCCATCGGCGGAGTCAGAGTGGGAGTCTGGAAGGCAGCCAGGGCGGTCGCATCCCAACCAACCAGCCCGGACGGTGGAGTAGCCGGCGGCATGGTCCACGACGAAGCGGCAGGCGTCGAGGTCCAGGGCGACGGAGAGGCGAAGGCGAACCCCGCCGGCGAGGTGAACCCCGGCTGCGCACCAGCGAACATGGCCGCCGGAGGACGAGCCTCAGAACCTGGCCCCGGGAACGGCCACATGGAGATGCGCCCTGACCACGGGTGGTGGTAAGTGGGCCAAGGTGCACCCAGCTAGGGTCCCGGCGCCGGTGCGTTACCACGGGCACCACCGCCAGAACCGCCACCTCCACCGCCACCGCGGCCACCACGGCGTCGACGACCACCACCGCCCCTACCTCTGCCACCTCGACCCCCGCCGCCCATACTCGGCCCGGGAAGACGATGGCCAAGGGCAGACTATGACGGAATAGGTGGACAGGTCGGGGTGAAAGTCGCCAGTGCAGTCGAGGAGGACGAGGACCCCGGGCTGGAGATCGATGCAGCCTGAGCACCCAGAGTGATCTCCTCTAGGGCGAGGTCGTCGCAGACCTGGAGAAAGGTAGGGAAGGGCCTTAGGAGCATGGTCAATGACCGAAGGTGAGTGTAGCGATCGCTGAGGCCGCGGAGGATGTTGAGGATGAGGACGCGGTCCTCCACGGGGCAGCCTAGATCACCAAGTGAGTCTGCCATGGTATTCATCTTGCGGTAGTACGCACTGACACAACAGCGACTGGAGCTCGACCAGGTCCTCGGTGAGCTGGACCAATCTCGGAGCCAAGTTGCCGAGGCTGCGAGCTGGGCTGAGGCCTTTAAGGGTCAGCTGGCTGAGGCTACGGGGCGGCAAGCCGAGGTGTCCGCTCGGGCTGAAGGTATGTGTCGCCCACTTTGTAGCTTTGACTTAGCTTCATTCTTCACCTCGTGTCTGAAGAATTTTGTTTGGCTGTCTGCAGGGTTGGAGACGGCTCTTAGCGAGTCCGTCAAGAATTGCAAGGCGCTTGCCCAGGCGGCTGAGCAGAAGGAGGCCGATCGCGTGGCCATGTTCGAGGCTATCTCGGCCTTTTGCCGGGCCTTCGACCTCAATGACGTCCCCTCGGGTAGCTCCCCCCAGAGTCACCTGCGGGCCTTGGGCGGCCACGTGCGCGGCAGACTCCGTGGGGCACTGCACCACGGCATTAGGCGGGCCTTTGCCGTGCTCGCTTCCCACTATGACGTGGATCTGGAGCGGGTCAGCGAGGGGTACTGCTTACCCGACGAAGATGAGGCTGCCTTAGCCGAGGTCCAGAGGCTTGACGCGGCCGTCGCGGGCCCAAGCACGATGCTGGCGTCCTCCTTTGAGGTGGAGATCCTCTCGCCCGAGTCGCCGTCTGAGGCCAGGCCAGATTCCGCCGAGGGTGGAAACGTCGCCGAGGGCGTCGCTCCTCCCCCTGCCGATGTCTGATTCCTGTAGGAACAGTTTGTCCGAAGCATGCATATGTTTTTTTGCAGCCACTGGGGCCTAAACATATTTAGAGTATGGATTATAAAGCTGCGTTTTCTTTCCTCTCATTTCGAGCATCAGGACTTGTTCGTCGGTAGCAGAATCGCTTTATCTGAGCGAGAGTTACTTTTCGCGGAAGGTGATGAGTGAGGTATCCGTATTCCAGAGGCATAGGAGTCCCTCGGCTCGGTCGTCCTTGCCGTTTATGTGCTCTCTCACTCGTTTGTAGGATCTTGCTATCGATATAGTCGAAAGCACGAAAGTCATTTTGGTAGAAAACTTTTCTTGGAAGAAAACTTTTCCGAGGAAAATTTTGACGCAGAGGGGGTTCCCCCCTTCTAGCCCCCGAGGGAGGGTCGGGCTTTACCGAGGCAAGACCGATCCTTCCTTGATGGTTAGACTTTATTCGTGTATGTAAAGAAAAGCGAGGTACATGAACGACTTGAAACATTTTAAGGGTAAAAGCGATGTAGTTGTTCGATGTTCCAAGCGTTGCTGTAGACCTTGCCTTGATCGTTGGCCAGCTTGTATGTCCCGGGCTTTTAGAACTTTGGCGATGATGAACGGCCCCTCCCAGGGAGGAGTAAGCTTGTGGCGTCATCGGGCGTCTTGTCGTAGCCAAAGTACCAAGTCCCCCACTTGGAAATCTCGGAGCCGAACCCTTCGGGTGTGGTAGCGTCGCAGAGACTGCTGATACCTCGCTGAGTGTAGTAAGGCCACATCCCGAGCCTCTTCCAGCTGGTCCAAGGAATCTTCTCGGCTGGTCTGGTTGCCTCGGTCGTCGTACGCCTTTGTCCTCAGGGAACTGTATTCCAAGTCCGTGGGTAAGATGGCCTCGGCCCCATAGACTAGAAAAACGGCGTGAATCCCGTGGCCCGGCTCAGCGTCGTCCTCAGACTCCAGACCACCGAGGGTAGCTCTTTTGTCCACCGCTTGCCAAACTTGTTGAGGTCGTTGTAGATCCTCGGTTTTAGTCCCTGCAAAATCATACCGTTGGCGCGCTCCACCTGCCCATTTGTCATCGGGAGAGCTACAGCGGCCCAATCCACACGGATGTGGTGGTCCTTGCAGAAGTCAGGAACTTTTTCCCGGTGAACTGCGTGCCATTGTTGGTGATGATGGAATTTGGGACTCCAAAGCGATGGATGATATTTGTGAAGAACGCCACCGCCTGCTCGGACCTGATGCTGGTTAAGGGTCGGACTTCGATCCACTTGGAGAATTTGTCGATGGCAACCAGCAGGTGCGTGAAAGCCCCTGAGTGCCTTCTGCATGGGACCGACGAGGTCCAGACCCCACACGGCAAATGGCCAAGTGATAGGTATTGTTTGCAGTGCCTGAGCGGGCAGGCGTGTCTGTCGCGCATAGAATTGACACCCTGGCAGGAGCGTACAATCCTAGTGGCATCGACCACTGCGGTTGGCCAGTAGAAACCTTGTCGGAAAGCATTTCCCATGAGGGCTCGAGGTGCTGCATGATGACCACAAACCCTAAACCCCGTTCTGCTCCTCCTTGACACGCATGGCCTCACCCTTGGCGGTCGCGGGTACCTTGGGCTGGGCCGAGGCCTCCTCGGGCTCAGGCGCGTCGTTGACTTTGACGGATGGCTCATATATATCCTTAGAGAAGACGTTCGGGGGAATCGTCGTTCACCCCGAGGCTATTTTTGCCAGCTCATCTGCGGTTTCGTTGTACCGTCGAGCAACATGGTTGAGTTCCAGCCCGTAGAACTTATCTTCCATGCGCCGAACTTCATCGCAGTAGGCCTCCATTTTTCTATCGCGGCAGTGGGAGTTCTTCATGACCTAGTCAATGACGAGCTGCGAGTCGCCACGAGCGTCAAGGCACCGAACCCCTAGCTCGACGGTGATGCGCAGGCCATTAACCAAGGCTTCGTACTCGGCCACGTTGTTTGACGCTGGGAAATGAAGGCGCAACACGTAATGAACATGTTCTTCGAGGGGTGAGATGAAGAGCAAGCCCGCGCCTACTCCAGTTTCATCAGCGACCCGTCGAAGTACATGGTCCAAAGTTCAGGTTGGATCGGGGTCGTCGGTAACTGGGTGTCAGTCCATTCAGCCAGGAAGTCGGCCAAGACTTGGGATTTTATGGCCTTCCGAGGGGCGAATGAAAGTGTTTTGCACATGAGTTCCACTACCAATTTTGCTATCCTACCCGAGGCTTCTCGGGACTGGATGATCTCTCCCAGGGGGAAGGATGACACCACAGTCACCGGATGAGACTCGAAGTAGTGTCGCAACTTTTGTCATGTCAGAATCACTGCGTGGAGCAGCTTCTGTATCTGCGGGTAGCGGGCTTTGGACTCGGATAGCACTTCACTGATGAAGTAGACTGGCCTCTGGGTGAGCAGTGCGTGCCCTTCTTCTTGCCTCTCGGCTACGACCGCGGTGCTGACCACCTGAGTGGTTGCGGCGACGTAAATCAAGAGGGCTTCTCCCGCAGCGGAGGGCACCAAGATGGTCGCATTGGCAAGGAGTGCCTTTAAGTTTCCGAGGGCTTCCTCGGCCTCGAGGGTCCAAGTGAAGCGCTCGAACTTCCTTAAGAGGTGGTACAGGGGCAATCCATTTTCGCCAAGGTGTGAGATGAAGTGGCTTAGAGCCGCAAGGCATCCCATGACCCTCTGTACTCCTTTTAAATCTTTGATTGGTCCCATGTTGGTGATGGCCGCGATTTTCTCCGGGTTGGCCTCTATTCCCCGCTCGGAGACGATGAATCCCAGGAGCATGCCTCGGGGGACTCCGAAGACACACTTCTCAGGATTGAGTTTCACGCCTTTCGCTCTCAGACACTTGAATGTCGTCTCAAGGTCAGAGAGGAGGTCAGAGGCTTTCTTTGTCTTAACAACGATGTCATCAACGTAAGCCTCGACCGTTCTGCCGATGTGCTCTCCGAACACATGGTTCATGCACCTCTGGTAGGTGGCACCTGCATTCCTCAAGCCAAATGGCATTGTAGTATAACAATACATGCCAAAATGTGTGATAAAAGAAGTCGCGAGCTGGTCGGACTCTTTCATCTTGATTTGGTGATAGCCTGAGTAGGCATCGAGGAAAGATAGGATTTCGCACCTAGCAGTGGAGTCCACAATTTGATCGATGCGGGGCAGAGGGTAGGGAACCTTCGGACATGCTTTGTTTAGACCAGTGTAGTTTATGCACATCCTCTATTTCCCACCCTTTTTCTTCACAAGAACAGGGTTAGCTAACCATTCGGGATGGAATACCTCTTTGATGAACCCTGCAGCCAGTAGCTTGTGGACCTCCTCGCCTATGGCCCTGCACTTTTCTTCATCAAAACGGCGCAGACACTGCTTCACGAGTCGGGCTCCAGTTCTGATGTCCAGAG
Source organism: Zea luxurians (assembly GCA_029449295.1). Taxonomy (NCBI): domain Eukaryota; kingdom Viridiplantae; phylum Streptophyta; class Magnoliopsida; order Poales; family Poaceae; genus Zea; species Zea luxurians. The sequence continues at coordinate 79,832,592 of JAOPSE010000014.1, forward strand.
TGCTCGGCGACCTCCCTTGGTATGCCTGGCATGTTCGAGGGACTCCATGCAAAAAACTTTGGCGTTTGCGCGGAGAAAGTCGACGAGCACTGCTTCTTATTTGGGGTCGAGCTCGGAGCCGATCCAGACTTTCTTGCTGGCGTCGTTACTGGGGTCGAGAGGGATGGACTTAACCGCCTCAGCTGGTTCGAAGTTGCCGGCGTGGCGCTTTGCATCGGGCGCCTCCTTGGAGAGGCGTTCTAGGTCAGCGATGAGGGCCTCAGACTCGGCGAGGGCCTCAGCGTATTCCACGCATTCCACATCGCATTCGTACGCGTGGCGGTACATGGAGTCGACGGTGATGATCCCATTAGGACCTGGCATCTTGAGCTTGAGGTAGGTGTAGTTGGGGACGGCCATGAACTTGGCGTAACACGGTCTTCCCAACACCGCGTGGTAGGTCCCTCGGAACCCAACTACCTCGAAGGTGAGGGTCTCCTTTCAGAAGTTGGAGGGAATTCCGAAGCAGACGGGTAGGTCAATCTGCCCGAGGGGCAGGATACGCTTCCCGGGTGCGATCCCGTGGAAAGGTTGCCGACCGACCCAGACCTCAGACCGATCAACCCCCAAGAGTTCCAGGGTCTCGGTGTAGATGATGTTGAGGCTGCTGCCTCCGTCCATGAGGACCTTGGAGAGCCTAACGTTGCTGATGATCGGATTGACGACGAGCCCGGTACCTCCCTAGGCTTGGCACGAAGTTGGGGTGGTCGCCTCGGTCGAAGGTGATAGGCTTGTCGGACCAGTCTAGGTAGACTGGCGCTGCCACCAATCACCGAGCGGACCTCCCGGCGCTCCTACTTGCGGTGCCGAGCTGAGGCATTTGCCACCTGCCCGTCGTAGATCATGAAGCAGTTGTGGACCTCTGGGAACTCTTCTTTCTTGTCGCCTTCCTTCTTATTGTTGCCTTGGCCCTTGCCATCTTCCGCCGGGGGCCTGACCTTATGGAAGTAGCGCCGGAGCATGACACATTCTTCAAGGGTGTGCTTGACGGGACCCTGGTGATAGGGGCACGGCTCCTTAAGCATCTTGCCGAACGCGCCGGCCCCTCCAGGAGGCTTCCGAGGGCTCCTGTGCTCGGTTGCAGTGACAAGATTCGTGTCAGCGGCATCACGCTTTGCTTGCGCCTTCTTCCTGGTCTTCTTCTTTGCGCCACGCTGGGCGGACGCCTCGGGGGCATCTTCCTTCGGCTCTCTCCGAGGCTGCTTGTCTTTCCGGAAGATGGCTTGGACCGCCTCCTGACTAGAGGCGAACTTCGTGGCGACGTCCATCAATTCGCTCACCTTGGTGGGAGTCTTGCGCCCCAGTTTGCTCACCAGGTCTCGGCAAGTGGTGCCGGCAAGGAAAGCTCTGATGACGTCCGAGTCGGTAACGTTGGGCAGCTTGGTGCGCTGCTTTGAAAACCACCAGATGTACTCTCGGAGGGATTCCCCTGGCTACTGGTGACAGCTTCGGAGATCCCACGAGTTCCTAGGGCACACGTATGTGCCTTGGAAATTTCCCGCGAAAGTCCTGACCAGGTCGTCCCAGTCGGAGATCTGCGCAGGAGGCAAGATGCTCCAGCCAGGCCCGGGCAGCGTCAGAGAGGAAAAGAGGGAGGTTGCAGATGATGAGGTTGTCGTCGTCTGCCCCTCCCAACTGGCACGCCAGCCGGTAATCCGCAAGCCACAACACCGGCCTTGTCTCCCCCGAGTACTTGGTGATGGTAGTCGGGGCTCGGAACCGGGCGGGGATAGGCGCTCGCCGTATGGCCCGGTTGAAGACTCGTGGACCGGTGGCTCGGGCGAGGGACTCCGATCCTCCTCACTGTCGCAGCGTCCCCCACGCCTGGGGTGGTAGCCTCGGCGCACCTTCTCTTCGAGGCGGGCTCGATGGTCGCGACGGTGTTGCTCGTTGCCGGAGCGATCCCGGGCGGCAGGTGCCTCATCCTGCATGCGCTCGGGATGGACCGAGGCCTCCCGCATGCGTCAGGAGGACGCCGCATGATGCTCCGAGGGGTCAGCTCGCCTTCGGGAGGCAGAGCTCTCGGCTCGCCGAACTGTAGCACCTTCCAGGAGATCCTTGAGTTTCCCTGGATACGCTGTCCCTCGGTGGTGGATGGCTCTGACATGGTTCGAAGCAGCATCGCCGCTGCAGCTAGGTCCTGGCCGGACCCGCTGATGGCCGGGGGCAGCGCTGCCCTGGCATTGTCAATGATACGGTGCTGGATGTCCCGGGCTCGATGACGGGCTCCTCCGGTGAGTGTTCGGCCTGCCCACTCCTGCTCAATGTTCTGTCGGAGCTGCACAAGTCGCCCTGCTTCCTCATAGACCTTGGCCTGCATCTCGCGGATTTGCTCAAGCTGTGTGTCTTGACCCCCCGCAGGGACTGGGACCACAGCTAGCTCCCGCGGGATGTCAACGCGAGATGCGGGCCCAGGGGGATCGCCAACCTCCGGCATGCCGAGGTGGTTGCTTTCATCGTTATCTCCCTGATCGACATGGAAACACTCGCGACTCGGGCCATAACCCTCGTCGTTAAGGCCGTGGCCATCGTCAGAGCAACCGAAGAGGCAGTGGTCACATGCGGGCATGAAATCCCGCATGGCACTGGGATCACTGAGGCCAGAGAAATCCCAACCAAAGTCGAGGTCATCCTCTTCCTCGGAACCCGTCGGTCCGGAGGTTGAGACGGCTGTCAGCCGGTCCCAGGTTGACCACATATGGTACCCGGGAAGGTCTGGATACGCCCTTGCGAAAGCGCTCACCGAAGCAGGGTCGCTAGGTGGATCGAAGCTGAATCGAAAGGGAACAGGGTGGAATATGGACGGTACCTCTTGGTTGATGGATGGTGGTGAAGTCGCGTCGGGGACGGAACGCACCGTCATCTCAGGTACGAGGGTGATGCCCAGTAGGTCCTTTGCGAGGGTGCTGGCGTCATCAGCCCGCTTGGGGCTGACTCGTTGCGGGGGAGCAACACTCGTTGTTGTCTCAGGCGCGAGGACAACACCCGACACATCCCCCGGAGGAGTGCCGGCATCGTCAACTTGCTCTGGTTCGACAGCCGATAAGGTGCCGCCTCCTGCATGGCCACGGTTGCCCCGTCTCCGTCTCCTCCGGCGAGGAGGGTGGCGGGGACGACCTGAGTGTTCCTCCTCTGCCACGAAGGGATGCCGTCGTCGAGTTCACCGCCGCCGGGCGAGCCGACTGCCGTTGTTGTCGTGCTGCGAGGGAAGGAGTACCATGTCGTAGCTGCCATCGAGGGACATGAACTCGAGACTCCCGAAGTGGAGCACCGTCCCGGGCTGAAGAGGTTGCTGAAGTCTACCTATCTGGAACTCAATGAGAAAGTGTTCATTAACACGCGGCAGGCCCCTACCTGGCGTGCCAACTGTCGGCGTTTCGGACCCGGGGGGTCCCTGGACCGACCAGTAAATTTGTCGCTGCATGTCCCTGCCCAGATGGGTTGGTGCCAGATGGAACACAAGTGGGGAATGAGCCTTGTATTATCCTGCACCAGGGTGCTCATAATAGGGGTTACAAGCGTTGCGAGAGAGCGAGAGCGGGAGAGCGAGTAGGAGAGAGCGAGAGAGAGAGAGAGAGAGGGTTTGGGCCCTACCCGTCTTCTCCCGTCCCTTTGTCATGCGTCTACTCGTCTTCTTCCCCCCTTTTCTCCTTTTTTCCAGGACATCCCTTTTTATAGACACAAGGAGATGCCCAGCTGTATAGGGGTGTAGCTTGGAGCTAACGTGGCTGGCAGGGAAGTGCCCTGAGCCCTGTACAGATAATAACATGGCCGTCGAGGGGTGCCTTGAGCCTATAGAGGTAGTAACGTGGCCGTCCGAGAAGTGCCTTGAGTCCTATAGAAGCACAGCTGTTGGCGCTGCATGGATCCTGCTGACGTCTCCTTGCTTCCGTAGGGGGCTTGAGAACCACCGACGTCATGGACGCATGCAGGGAACCATCATTGCCTGTTACTGGGGTAAGCTAGATGGGACGCCGGTCTTCTTCCTTTGTAGCCTGAGCTAGCTAGGAGTAGGGTAATGAAGTATCCTTTGTGGCGCGGTCGATCTGAGCCTGAGTTTGAGCGAGGCGGCGGCTCCTCCGAGGCCGAGGCTAAGGCCGAGGCCCAGGGTCGGGTGAGGACGTGACCCTTCCCGAGGCCGAGGCAGAGGGCAAGCCCTGGGGTCAGGCGAGGCGGAGATCTCCTCCCGAGGCCGAGGTCGAGGCCTAAGGTCAGGCGAGGCGGAGCTTCCTGTTGTGCCCAAGGCTGAACTTGGCTGTTGTCGGTTTCACCCAGGTGGTTGGCACAACAGCCGGAGTGGGGCGGGCGACGCTGTTTTCCTGTCAGATCGGTCAATGAAAGGGCAAAGTGACTATGGTCACTTCGACCTTGTCAACTGAGGCACGCGTGTTAGGATAAGGTGTCAGGCGATCCCAGCATTAAATGTGCATGCAATACGGTCGGCTGGTAAGGCGATTTGGCCAAGGTCGCTTGCACGACAAGGCTTGCCTTTGGCTGAGCCGAGGGTGTGCTCACTGCCTGAGGGGACCCTCGGACGAGATGTGAACTCGTTCGGGACCACTGTTCCCACCCGAGGCCAGGCTCGGTCGAGGTGAGATCGCGTCCCTTAGTAGACGAAGCTTTGACTTTGACCCGAACTGTTAGTCTTCACGGTTTGCTTTGAAGGTATTTACCAGCCATGTTTAGGAGTGTTGGGGGTACCCCTAATTACGGTATCCGACAAGCACTTTCTTTATTTTCTTCTTCTTGTCGCCTCTCCAATGGGTCTTGATGGAGGAAGAGGATTCCTCCATGTGCTCGTTGCCGAACTCCCTTGAGAGGGTCCGCCCTGAGCTTGTGGGCTTGTCGCCCGTCACGATCTCCCTCTTGGCGTGATCTCCCGACATCACTTTGAGTTGTTAGACTCTAATGAAGCACCGGGCTATGATACCAATTGAAAGTTGCCTAGAGTGGGGGGGGGGGGGGTAAATAGGCGAAACCTGAAATTTATAACTTTAAAAACAATCTACAAGCTGGGGTTAGCGTTAGAATTAAATTCAAGTCCGAGAGAGAAGGGAAAAACAAATCAAATGGAAATCAAGCGAATGAACATGATGATTTGTTTTACCGAGGTTCGGTTCTAAAGAACCTAGTCCCCGTTGAGGTGATCACAAAGACCGGGTCTCTTTCAACCCTTTCGCTCTCTCAAACGATCACTTAGACCGAGTGAGCCTTCTTCCTTAATCTCACAGGTCACTTAGACCCTGTAAGGACCACCACACAATTGGTGTCTCTTGCCTTACTTACAAAGCACTTGAGAGTAAGAATTGGAAAGAAAAAGAAAGGTCAAGCCAAGCAAACAAGAGCAACAAAGGAACACAAGAGATCCTCTCACAAGTCCTAATACACTAGAGTTGATTTGGGGACTTTAAGTGGATCGATCGCTTTGATTGTGTCTTGGAGTGGAGTTTATTGCTCTTGTATTGAATGCAATGTTTAGAATGCTTGGGTGCTAGGAGTGGTGGTGGTTGGGGGGTATTTATAGCCCTCAACCACCAAATGGTCGTTGGGGAAGGCTGTTGTCGATGGGCGCATCGGACAATGCAGTGCGCTACCGGACAGGCACTGTAGGCTGTCCGGTGCGCCGCCACGCCATTCAACCGTTAGGGTTCGGGAGCACTCGACCGTTGGTGTCGTTGTCTTCTTGTGGAACCATACAGTCCGGTGCCACACCGGACAGGTCCTGTTCACTGTCCGGTGCGCCTCTGACTCTGCGCTCTGACTCTTCCGCGCACTGTTCTCCACTGTTGCACTGTCAGCGTTGTTTTGCAGTCAACCATTGTGTGAGGTAGCCGTTGCTCCGCTGGTGCATCAGACAGTCCGGTGGCACACCGGACAGTCCGATGAATTATAGCGGAGTGCGCCTGCTGAAACCTGAGAGTGGCTGGTTCAGCCCTGTACGGGCCTGGTGCACCGGACACTGTCCGGTGGCACACCGAACAGTCCGGTGCGCCAGACCACAACACCCTTGGTTTCTTTTGCTCCTTCAAGTTTGATCCCTAACTTGAATATTTATTGGTTTATGTTGAACCTTTATGCACCTGTAGAACATGTATTCTAGAGCAAACTAGTTAGTGGTCCATATGTTTGTGTTGGACATTCAACCACCAAAAATAATTGTAGGAAAAGGTTAACCCTATTTCCCTTTCACCCTCGCTTTATTGGACCCTTCTTAATCCTAAAGCGAGTGGGAGAGGTGGCATATCAATTGGAACTACCTGATCATCTTGCGGATGTACATGATGTCTTCCATGTATCACAATTGAAGAAGTGTCTCAGGGTACCTGAAGAGCAGCTACCTATGGAGGATTTTACTGTCCAAGATGATTTGACTTATAATGAATATCCTATCAAGATTCTTGATACCTTGACTCGAGTCACAAGGAGTAAAGTGATCAAAATGTGCAAAGTTCAATGGAGTCACCATGGAGAAGATGAAGCTACTTGGGAGAGAGAAGAAGAGCTTCGCATAGATTTTCTCCATATTTTTTTCTAGTCCTTCCTAAATCTCGAAGACGAGATTCTTTGTAAGGGGGTAGGATTTATAATACCCAATTTGTAAGAGATTACTAAAGGTGAAAATATTTCCTCTACATGTGTGTGTGTGTTATTTCTATTTTACCATCACATGTGAACACCATATTAAAAAATAATGAATAAAAGGCATGCCACTAAATTATGCATCATGCTGAGTTTTTATTTTGTGTATCTTTGTGACAATATAAATATATATATATATATATAAAGAAATGCATTAAAGTCCAAAGTGGAATTTAAGATCTGAGATATATTCTAGGATTTAGAAAAGAGAAGGAAGAAAATATTATGTGAATAAAATAAGTATTAAAAATATATATAAATAAAAATATATTGTTCCTACACTAGGATTTGAACTTGTATATTTGACTCAAAGATGAAATTCATAGCAAGATTCAAACTTAAATTGGATATTAAAATAAAAAGGGAGAGAAAATAATAGAAAAGGAACTGTGCGCTGAATGGGCCTGAGCCAACCATTCGGCCCACTCCCGAAATTCAACTGTGCGGCCCAACTCTTTTCCCACCGTGATCGCGCGCGCTGACTGCCATGCGGGGCCCGCCCGCCCGCGTCACACATTAAATTAAGGCGCGGAACATCTTCCGCTGACAACTTTGGCCCGCGTGTCGGTTACTTCAGATCGCGTAGGCTATGCAATCGTCGTCAACGTGACCCCACCAGTAATCCTATCCCTCTGCCCCATTTCGCTTCCTCTGTCCAGTGGGCCCGTGCAGTTAGGTGCATCCCTTGCAATGGAGCTCCGTGCATGGCGGGGGCGAACCGAAAACCTCGAAGCCGCTCGCACAAACCGTTGAAGCGACGACCACATATGCGTCCATATAGGGTGCCACGACCCCCCGGGCTCGCCTATTCCTCCCCTCATTCTTGCTCTCGCAACCGCCACTGTCCGCACCGCATTCCTCTGCTGTGCGATCTGCCTGTGCGCAGTCGTGGCCATACTCAGTCCGGTCACCCTTGAAGCCTCGAAGTCGTGTCGGTGAGCTTTGTCGTTGTGCCATGAGCCCACCCGTGTGATCGCTATGGGGATTCGACCATCGACGCGACTTGAATTGCTCACCGGAATTCCATCCTCCGCCACTGCCGTGACTAGAGAGCAGCGCGACGTACTCCACGATGAGAACCCCCCTCGGTTGATCCCTTGTTGCATAAGCTTGCTGTAGGACTCGCAGATTGGGGAATTAGGTACTAGGGCACCGGATTGGGGAACTCCGGTGGGTGCGCCGCAGCGGGCGCGGGGCGGCGCCGCCTCGAGCAGACCCTAGGCTGGCCAGCGGATTGGTACCGTCGATCACGGAGTGACGGTTTAGATTAGAAGCCGAGCGTACCCCTTTGCTGAGTGCATCTCGGCGGTCAGATCATAATCGGATGGTCTAAATCTAATACAGTGGTAACGTTTCGCTCGGGTGAATACCAGCCATTGATCGCCGATCATAGGGTTATGTGAGGATCGCACTTCATTAAATCCGATCCATTGGATCAAATCCAACGGCTAAAATCAAGAGATACCCCTTCGTTGTTCACTTGTTGTAGGAAGGCCCTTATGTTTTTAGAAAATAGAACCCGTAGTCCATCGCCAGGGAGTTCTGAGTCTAGTAAGTTTTGCGCCAGAGCCCCTGCACTTTCCAGGAATTGATGCGCAGTCCAGAGAGGAATAAAAATAGAGAAATACTTATAGAAATTGGTTTTTAATACAAAAATAATTCTAGAAACTTGGGAAATTCATATTTAATTCAATTTAACTCCAAATTGAGTCATTCCAGTTGCAATAATTTTGTATTAACATTGTCTACCAACTAGTACCACTTTTTAGCCATAAAACTTGAATTAAAATTGTTCATTTGAATTGACATATTCTAAATACTTAATAACTTCAGAAATTCATAACTAAATAACTATAACTCTAAATTTAATGATTCTTTTTCCTATGATCTCATTTTAATATGTATATTATTAATATGTATTTTATATACATGTTTGGTGTGATGTTAATTTTTGTTATACCATGTATGTTTGTATTGATGCGAGTAGACGAGCAAGCTATAGAGGATTCGGGAGTTCAGCAGGAAGAGACTGCTGAGCAGGAGCTCATTGAAGCCAAGTTGTGCCCTTGACCACTTTTATCACCCAATAATATTCTTTAATATCATTTATTCATGCATAGGTTTAATTTTGATGGGACCCGATAGGTTACCCTAGTCTGCTTATCCTTTTACCTTGTTTACCCCGAGTCATTTGGATAGTTTTGCTATTGCTTTATATGGTTTTGGGATAATATTTCATTATATCCATGTTCCAATTATCAAGTTATTTTATTTATTGTTCATGTTAAGATCATTATGTTAATTGGAACATGGAGCGACCACCCGAGAAAACAATGCTACCACAAGGGTTTAATGGGACGCCCTTGGCTGTTTAATTAGGAAAGCTAGTGGATGTCTACCTTACCTGAAAGGGGCAAGGACAGTAGGGGAGTGGTCAGTGTAGGGAGGTCTTTGAGTTGATTTTGATGTGATGACGGTCAGACCAGAGATCCCTGCACTCGAGCTTCCTATAAACTGTAGTGAGTTTTCTAAAGCTAGTGGAACTTTGTAAAGGCCTCGTAGTGTTACCCTGACTCACCTCCTCGGTGGAGGTGTATGGGACTGGCCGTCTCTTGGCAGATGGGTAACATGACTTGTGGGTAAAAAGGTGCAACCTCTGTATAGTGTAAAACTGGTATACTAGCCGTGCTCACGGTCATGAGCAACTCGAATCCTCACATGATTAATTTATGAAATTAAATTCAATTAGTCATTTGCATCGCATTGGGATTATTTTATTATTACTTTTATTTATTATTACTATGGTTCGATATTTACTTACATTTAATAATTGCTAATAAAATTTTGACCAACTTATAAAAGCAATACTCAGCTCCAACCTTTATTTTATTGATCAGCCTTATACTTCACATGAACTTCCACCTTTGATGAGTTCGTGCACATTATTCCCCACAACTTGTTGAGCTATGAACGTATGTGAGCTCACCCTTGTTGTCTCACACCCCCATAGGAGAAGAACAGGAGAAGAACAGGTCGACTTAATCTAGGTGGCGTCTCCTAGTCAACTTTGTAGTGCCAGGGAAAAAATAATTATATATTTATCATTTATTTTGTAAGACTTCTGATATATAATAAGTACATTTGTGATATTTATGATATTTATCTCTATGCAATCTGTAATTATATGTGTTGTTCTTCCTTGACGCACATATGAGATGCACCCGGCTTAATCCCTTAAATTCGGGTGTGAAATTTCCTTTCATTTTGAGGAATTGGAATCTTACTAATGGAATAGGCTATTTTTTTAGAATGTGACATTCCACCACTTTCCAAAGTTATCATATAAGACTATCTCAAATTCATAGGGTGAGAGATGAAAATTGATTCTATAGATTTACATGTTATTTTTCCGATGTACAATTTATAGCACACTCATGTACTTGCTTCGTTATAACATAAATGTAGTATATAACTATCTCTCTCATATAATTTTTGATAATATACAAATATATTACATATATAAATATGTGAACTTAATTAATTTTGCCTAAATTATAATTATTAAAATAAAATTCAATTCCAACGAAACAAATGGGCCTAACATCTTAGAAGTGGAAATCATTTTTTCTCAAAATAGGATTAAGAGTTTAAAAGGTCCGATATTATACTATTGTTTTTTATATTTATGGAGAACATAGAAAATTAGAACGGAAAGATATTTGGAAATTAGAGAAAATCAAAACAGAAAAAGAGACTCTGGAGACAACATTCTGAGACCAAACGTGACAAAAGAAAAGGTAAAAGACGCAGAACGTGGAAAACAGACAAGAGGAAATAAATAAAGGAAACAAAACATATGAATAAAATAAAAAAAAGTAAGGCAGGAAAAAGAAATCGAATGTGAAAAAAAAACCTACGACGAGGGAACATGAAATCGAACCTAGGAAAAAAAGAAACGGGAACCATATAAAGCCCCTCAAGAGTTTTGTTGATTAATGATAATATAATATTATTGTAATTAGTATGTGTTTTATAGTAAATTTGAGTTAAGTCACAATAATAAAGAATGATTTCAGCAATATATGTTTTCTATGCATCTACTTATGGATTTTGTTGTGTTTCTTGAAAGAATGAAAGACAAGGTTAAGTATTTACTAGTTCTAAGTGTCGCTTAGAATTGAGACACTCACAATAGATGAGTTCTTTATTTTTCTTTGATTGTACTATAAAGAGGAGTATAAACCAGTAGCTTAACCTAGATAAGTTTAATGAGTTTAGGATGGTGCACAATAGTTTACTTTAGCTCTAGATGGCTTACAAGAAGCTCAAAATTAGTAAGAATGAAAACCCAACAATTCCAAAGTTTTAAATCTAAACAACTTAGAAAGGTTCTCCAGACGTCAGACCCTATGTTACAGAATCATCGCACCAAGGTGGATCAGTCTAACGCCTACTAGTGTCGGGGACCATAATTAGGGGTACCCCCGAGGTTCCTAAATCTCAGCTGGTAACCCCCATCAGCATAAAGCTACAAAGGCCTGATGGGTGCGATTAGATTAAAGATCGGTCCGTTCGAAGGACGCGATCACGCCTCACCCGGGCCTAGCCTCGGACAAGGGCAGCCGACCCCGGAGGATCTCCGTCTCGCCCGAGGCCCCTTCAGCGGCTGACGTATTTACAACTCGCCCGAGTCACTGTCTTCGCCAAGAAGCAACCCTAGACAAATCGCCGCACCAACCGACCAAGTCGCAGGGGCATTTAATGCAAGGGTGTCCTGACACCTTATCCTGGCGCGCGCCCTGCGGCCGACAGAGCGGAAGTGACCGCCGTCGCTTCGCCACCCCACTGACCGGCCTGACAGGAAGACAGCGCCACCTGCGCCACTCCGACTGCAGCGCCGCCCGACAGAGTGAGGTTGACAGGCAGTCAGACCCGGCCGCGGACACCATAGGAAACTCCGCTCCGCCCGACCTCAGGGCTCGGACTCGGGCTAAGTCCCGAAAGACGGCGAACTCCGCTCCGCCCGACCCCAGGGCTCGGACTCGGGCTAAGTCCCGGAAGACGGCGAACTCCGCTCCGCCCGACCTCAGGGCTCGGACTCGGGCTAAGTCCGGAAGACGGCGAACTCCGCTCCGCCCGACCCTAGGGCTCGGACTCGGGCTAAGCCCCCGAAGACGACGACTTCCGCCTCGCCCGACCCCAGGGCTCGGACTCCGCCCAGGCCTCAGCCGACCGACTCCGCCTCGCCCGACCCCGGGGGCTCGGACTCGGCCTCGGTCACAGGAGACAGACTCGACTTCGGCTTCGGAGGAGCTTCCACGTCGCCCAGCCTAGGGCGCGGACTGGCCACGTCAACAGGAGGCGCCATCATCACCCTACCCCGAGCTGACTCGGACCTCGGGGGACAAGACCGGCGTCCCATCTGGCTCGCTCTGCCAGATAGGCAATGATGGCGTCCCCGCACGCACAATGACGATGGCGGCCCACGGCCCCCTTACGGAAGCAAGCGGACGTCAGCAAGGACTCGACGGCTCCAACAGCTGCCCCTCCACCAGGCTCCAGCGCTCCTTCGACTGCCACAACATCACACCAACAGGGTGCCAATATCTCTCCGGCTGCCACAATGGCATGTACTTAGGGCGCTGGCTCTCCCCCGCTAGACACGTAGCACTCTGCTACACCCCCATTTGTACACCTGGATCCTCTCCTTGCGCCTATAAAAGGAAGAACCAGGGCCGTCTTAGAGAGGGTTGGCCGCGCGGGGACGAGGACGAGACGAAGGCGCTCGCGTGAGGCCGCTCGCTCCCTCTCCCGCGTGGACGCTTGTAACCCCCTACTGCAAGTGCACCCGACCTGGGCGCGGGACGAACACGAAGGCCGCGGGATTCTCCACGTCTCTCTCTCTCTCTCTCGCTCTCCCCCTTCACGCTCGCTCTCGCGCTCGACCCATCTGGGCTGGGGCACGCGGCGACATTCACTCGTCGGCATTAGGGACCCCCGGTCTCGAAACGCCGACAACTAGTATAAAGAAGATCTATAATGATGGTTGTGAACATATTTTCACTGGCATTTCTTATAACCGTTGTTGCTAGGGGCTCGTAGAAATTATCATTTAAATGAGGACCGTCGGTGGAAATTCCACTAGCGGTTGATAAAAATTATTTTTAAAAATCACAAGTCGTAACATTTTTCACATAAAATTTGCAAGCTATGCGATTGTTAGGAATCGAACCACCAACCTCACCCTTGTGTATACCCTCCACTACAACTCCGCCTATGGCAAACTTTGTATCTAGTTTATAAGTTTTTTGTCCACATATTACAACCAACTGAGTGTAAATTGATTGTTTGAGATCGTAAACAAATTCAAATAAAAAAGCTGTCAACTACAAAGTTGAATAACTTTTGAATTTCTAAAACTTTCATTTTGACACTTTTTTCATTCAAGGTAGTTTGCAAAATTTGAATTTTAAATTTGACATACTTAGATTCATTTTTTGAGAACCGAAATGAGTTTAAATAAAAAAGTTGTTAACTACAAAGTTTCATAACTTTTAGAGATCTACAACTTTTATTTTGGTGGTTTCATCATATGAGGTCGTTTGAAAAAACTCGAAAAATTAAGGATAAAAATGATTTCTAGTGGCGGTTCCTTAAGAAAACCGCCATTAGAATCATAGATTTTTACAGACGATTTTCTTAAAAAATAGTCTGTAGAAATACAATTTTTAGTGACAGTTTTCTTACGGAACCGCCACTAAAAATAACACAGACGATTGATAACCGAATCCGCCTGTAAAAATATTTCGCACCACAGGCTTTGAACCTTTTTCTACTAGTGGCCTCCACGTAGATAGCCTGAGAGCACCCTATCAACGGACCCTACGAATATTTCATCGGTTCAATATGTTGGATTTGATGGTCTATGTTATCAGATCCGATAGACAATACAATGGCATTGTTTTAGCTAGAGTTCAACGGTTGCCTTGGCAGACCAAAGTGAATGGGTCTAACGATTGTCGTGCATTGACCAGAGAGAGTCTAGTGGACGTCAGATAGATCCAACGGTGGGTGTCTACCTGAGACAGTGTTCAAACGTCTAGTTCTGATATAGTAATGCAATGGTTACTATTGGTGGGATATATAGGAAACAATGACGTCTAAAAGGAAGTGTGAATTAGTACTTCTAGAAACTATTTCTAAACTAGGATATAAATAAATCTCTAGAACAAAAATTATGCAAATAAACAATCTAAAATATGCACTTATGGTCTTCATAATGTCTTCTTTTAAGGTGTTGCTTCCTCAATGCCTTAGTCCAAGTCACTTTAGCATCCTGTAAACTACAAATACAACCATTAGCAAATATATTAGTACACAAGTTACGTTGATCATAAAACACCAAAATCATCTAGTCAAATAGACCGAGGTCCATTTTCATTACAGGATTGTCGGGACCATAATTAGGGGTACCCTCAAGACGCCTAATTCTCAGCCGGTAACCCCCATCAGCATAAAGCTGCAGAGGCCTGATGGGTACGATTAAGTCAGGGATCAGTCCATACGAGCGACTCGATCACGCCTCGCCCGAGCCTAGCCTCGGGCAAGGGCGGCCGACCCTGAGGTGTTTCCGTCTTGCCCGAGGCCCCCTTTTTACGGCAGACGCACCTCCGGCTCGCCCGAGGCCTTGCCTTCGTTAAGAAGCAACCCTGACTAAATCGCCGCGCCGACCGACCAAGTCACAGGGGCATTTAACGCAAAGATAGCCTGGCACCTTTATCCTGACGCGCGCCCCCTGGCAGAGCCGAAGTGACCGCCGTCACTTCGCCGCTCCACTGACCGGTCTGACAGAAGGACAGCGCCGCCTGCCGTCCCGACTGCGGTGCCACTTGACAGAGTGAGACTGACAGGCAGCCAGGCCTTGCCAAAGGCGCCATAGGAAGCTCCGCCCGACCCAGGGCTCGGACTCGGGCTAAGGCCCCGGAAGACGGCGAACTCCGCTCCGCCCGACCCAGGGCTCGGACTCGGGCTAAGGCCCCGGAAGACGGCGAACTCCGCTCCGCCCGACCCAGGGCTCTGACTCGGGCTAAGGCCCCGGAAGACGGTGAACTCCGCTCCGCCCGACCTAGGGCTCGGACTCGGGCTAAGGCCCCGGAAGACGACGAACTCCGCTTCGCCCGACCCCTGGGGTCGGACTCCGCCCTGGCCTCTGCCGAACGACCTCCGCCTCGCCCGACCCAGGAGCTCGGGCTCGGCCTCGGCCATGCAGGACAGACTCGACCTCGGCTTCGGAGGAGCCTCCACGTTGCCCGACCTAGGGCACAAGTCCGCCACGTCAACAGGAAGCGCCATCATCACCCTACCCCGAGCCGACTCGGGCCGCAGAGAACAGGACCGCCGTCCCATCTGGCTAGCTCCGCCAGATAGGCAATGATGGCGCCCCGCTAGACCCATGACGACGGCGGCTCTCAGCTCCCTTACGGAAGCAGGGGGACGTCAGCAAGGGCCCAACCGCTCCGACAGCTGTCCCTCCACCAGGCTCCGTTACTCCTCCGACAGCCACGACACCACACCAGCTGGGTGCCAAGATCTCTCCGGCTGCCACCTTGGCATGTACTTAGGGCACTAGCTCTCCCCCGCTAGACACGTAGCACTCTGCTGCACCCCCATTGTACACCTGGATCCTCTCCTTACGCCTATAAAAGGAAGGACCAGGGCCTTCTTAGAGAAGGTTGGCCCCGCGGGAACGAGGGCAGGGGCAGGCGCTCTCTTGGGGCCGCTCGCTCCCCTCACCCGCGTGGACGCTTGTAACCCCCTACTGCAAGCGCACCCGACCTGGGCGCGGGACGAACACGAAGGCCGCGGGATCTCCACCTCCCTCTCGACTCGGCTCCGGCCACCTCGCTCTTCCCCCCTTCGCGCTCGCCCACGCGCTCGACCCATCTGGGCTGGGGCACGCGGCACACTCACTCGTCGGCTTAGGGACCCCCCGGTCTCGAAACGCCGACAGTTGGCGCGCCAGGTAGGGGCCTGCTGCGTGTTGACGAGCAGTTTCCCGTCAAGCTGCAGATGGGCAGTCTCCAACGACCTCTCCAACCCAGGACGGTGCTCCGTTTCGGGAGCCTCGAGTTCATGTCTTTCGACGGCGGCTACGACATGATACTCCTTCCACCGCCGTGCGACGGCGACAATGGTGGCCGACAGCCCGCCCGCCGGCGGTGGAATCGACGACGTCTTCCCCGCGTGGGGGAAGAACAACATTCGAGCTCGCCCCATCCTCTCCCTCGCCATCGGAGGAGGAGGCGGGGCAACCAGGGCCGGGCGGGAGGCTGCGCTCCGTCGGCTGTCGAGCGAATCGACATCCCCAGCGCCCCAACGGAGGACGCGTCGGGCGTCACCCTCGCGTTTGAGGCGAAGGCGAGCGCCGTCCCCCCGCAACACGCCGACCCCGAGCAAGTGGACGACGCCAGCACGCTCACGGAGGGCCTGCAGGACATCGCCCTCGTACCCAAGACGACGGCGCGATCAGCCCCCGATGTGACTTCGTCGCTCCTCGTCGACCAAAAGGTACCAACTGATTCCCATCCTTTGTCATTTCGACTCGACCTCAACCCGCCTAGCGACCTCGCTATGGCGGGCGCTCACGCTGAGGCGAGTGCAACCTCTCTTGGGTTTCGCGTGCGGTCGCCTTGGGACCGATTGACGGGCGTCTCGACCTACGGGCCCTCTGGGTCCGAGGAAGATGACGACCCAGCATCTGCTGGGATTTCTCCGGATCTGGCAACCCCAGTGCCATGCGGGACTTCATGACCGCATGCAACTACTGCCTCTCCGACTGTTCCGACGGCAGCCGCAGCCTTGACGACAAGGACTGCGGCCCGAGCCGTGAATGTTTCCACGTCGAGCTAGGGGATCCCTCCGGAGGCAACCGTCTCGGCATGCCGGAGGATGGTGATCTCCCTAGGCCAGTGCCTCGCGCCGACATCCCGCGGGAGCTAGCTGTGGTCCCCGTTCCGGCGGGGGGTCACGACCCACGGCTCGAGCAAGTCCGCGGGGCGCATGCCGGGCTCGACGAGGGGGCAGGAGCGCTCGAGATGATCCGCCGGGACGTCGGGCAGGTATGGGCGGGCCAGCCCCCGGCCGGAGAAATACATCACCTGCCCCAGGGTCTCCAGCACCGCATTGCCAACGATGCCAGGGACAGGCCGCCACCCGCATCCAGCGGGACCGGTCAGGACCTGGCAGCCGCGACGATGCTCCTCCGCGCGATGCCGGAGTCATCAACCACCGAGGGTCGGCGAATCCAGGGAGAGCTCAATCATCTCCTGGAAGGCGCTGCGGCCCGGCGGGCCGAGAGCTCTGCCTCCCGAAGGCAGGGGTACCCCTCGGAACCTCGTGCTGCGACTTCCCGACTCATGCGGGAAGCCTCAGTCTACACCGGGCGCACGCGCAACACCGCGCCTGCGGCCCCGGGCCACCTCGGCGTCGAGCACCCTCATCGCGACCGTCGGGCCCGCCTCGACGAAAGGGTGCGCCGAGGCTATCACCCCAGGCGTGGGGGACGCTACGACAGCGGGGAGGATCGGAGTCCCTCGCCCGAACCACCCGGTCCGCAGGTCTTCAGCCGGGCCATTCGGCGGGCGCCGTTTCCGGTCCGATTCCGACCCCCGACTACTATCACAAAGTACTCGGGGGAAACGAGACCGGAATTGTGGCTCGCGGACTACCGCCTGGCCTGTCAACTGGGTGGAACGGACGACGACAACCTCATCATCCGCAACCTCCCCCTGTTCCTCTCCGACACTGCTCGCGCTTGGTTGGAGCACCTGCCTCCGGGGCAGATTTCCAACTGGGAGGATTTGGTCCAAGCTTTCGCCGGCAACTTCCAGGGCACGTACGTGTGCCCCGGGAATTCCTGGGACCTCCGAAGTTGCCGGCAATAGCCGGGAGAGTCTCTTCGGGACTACATCCGGCGGTTCTCGAAGCAGCGCACCGAGCTGCCCAACATCACCGACTCCGATGTCATCGGCGCGTTCCTTGCCGGCACCACCTGCCGTGACCTGGTGAGTAAGTTGGGTCGCAAGACCCCCGCCAGGGCGAGCGAGCTGATGGACATCGCCACCAAGTTCGCCTCTGGCCAGGAGGCGGTCGAGGCCATCTTCCGAAAGGACAAGCAGCCCCAGGGCCGCCCGTCGGAGGATGCTCCCGAGGCGTCTACTCCGCTCGGCACCAAGAAGAAAGGCAGGAGGAAGTCGCAAGCGAAACGCGACACCACCGACGCAGACCTTGTCGCCGCCGCCGAGTACAAGAACCCTCGGAAGCCCCCCGGAGGTGCTAACCTCTTCGACAAGATGCTCAAGGAGACGTGCCCTTACCATCAGGGGCCCGTCAAGCACACCCTCGAGGAGTGCGTCATGCTTCGGCGCCACTTCCACCGGGCCGGGCCACCCGCAGAGGGTGGCAGGGCCCGCGACGGCGACAAAAAGGAAGATCACCAAGCAGGAGAGTTCCCCGAGGTCCGCGACTGCTTCATGATCTGCGGAGGGCATGCGGCGAATGCCTCGGCTCGACATCGCAAGCGAGAGCGTCGGGAGGTCTGCTCGGTGAAGGTGGCGGCGCCAGTCTACCTAGACTGGTCGGACAAGCCCATCACCTTCGACCAAGCTGACCACCCCGATCACGTGCCGAGCCCGGGGAAGTACCCGCTCGTCGTCGATCCCGTCATCGGCGACGTCAGGCTCACCAAGGTCCTGATGGATGGGGGCAGCTGCCTCAATATCGTCTACGCCGAGACCCTCAGGCTCCTGCGCGTCGATCTGTCCTCCATCCGAGCAGGCGCTGCGCCCTTCCACGGGATCGTTCCTGGGAAGCGCGTCCAGCCCCTCGGACGGCTCGACCTTCCTGTCTGCTTCGGAACACCCTCCAACTTCCGAAGGGAGACTTTGACGTTCGAGGTGGTCGGGTTCTGAGGAACCTACCACGCAGTATTGGGGAGGCCATGCTACGCGAAGTTCATGGCCATCCCCAACTACACCTACCTGAAGCTCAAGATGCCGGGCCCCAACGGGGTCATCACCGTCGGCCCCACGTACAAACACGCGTTCGAATGCGATGTGGAGTGCGTGGAATACGCCGAGGCCCTCGCCGAGTCCGAGGCCCTCATCGCCGACCTGAAAAACCTCTCCCGAGAGGTGCCGGACGTGAAGCGACACGCCGGCAACTTCGAGCCAGCGGAGACGGTTAAGGCCATCCCTCTCGACCCCAGTGGCGACATCTCCAAGCAGATCCGGATCGGTTCCGGGCTCGACCCCAAATAGGAAGTAGTGCTCGTCGACTTTCTCCGCGCAAACGCCGACGTCTTTGCGTGGAGTCCCTCGGACATGCCCGGCATACCGAGGGATGTCGCCGAGCACTCGCTGGATATTCGGGCCGGAGCCCGACCAGTCAGGCAGCCTCTGCGCCGATTCGACGAGGAAAGGCGCAGGGTGATAGGCGAGGAGATCCACAAGCTAATGGCAGCAGGGTTCATCAAAGAGGTATTCCATCCCGAATGGCTTGCCAACCCTGTGCTTGTGAGGAAGAAAGGGGGGAAATGGCGGATGTGTGTAGACTACACTGGTCTCAACAAAGCATGTCCGAAGGTTCCCTACCCTCTACCTCGCATCGATCAAATCGTGGATTCCACTGCTGGGTGCGAAACCCTGTCTTTCCTCGATGCCTACTCAGGGTATCATCAGATCAAGATGAAAGAGTCCGACCAGCTCGCGACTTCTTTCATCACGCCCTTCGGCATGTACTGCTACGTCACCATGCCGTTCGGTTTGAGGAACGCGGGTGCAACGTACCAGCGGTGCATGAGCCATGTGTTCGGCGAACACATCGGTCGCACGGTCGAGGCCTACGTCGATGACATCGTAGTCAAGACGAGGAAAGCCTCCGACCTTCTCTCCGACCTTGAAGTGACATTCCGGTGTCTCAAGGCAAAGGGCGTCAAGCTCAATCCCGAGAAGTGTGTCTTCGGGGTGCCCCGAGGCATGCTCCTGGGATTCATCGTCTCCGAGCGGGGCATCGAAGCCAACCCGGAGAAGATCGCAGCCATCACCAGCATGGGGCCCATCAAGGACTTAAAAGGCGTACAGAGGGTCATGGGATGTCTCGCGGCCTTGAGCCGTTTCATCTCGCGCCTCGGCGAAAGAGGCCTGCCTCTGTACCGTCTCTTAAGGAAGGCCGAGTGCTTCACTTGGACCCCCGAGGCCGAGGAAGCTCTCGGGAACCTGAAGGCGCTCCTCACCCAGGCGCCCATCTTGGTACCCCCAGCTGATGGAGAAGCCCTCTTGGTCTACGTCGCCGCTACCACTCAGGTGGTTAGCGCCGCGATTGTGGTCGAAAGGCAAGAAGAGGGGCATGCATTGCCCATTCAGAGGCCAGTTTACTTCGTCAGCGAGGTGTTGTCCGAAACCAAGATCCGCTACCCACAAGTTCAGAAGCTGCTGTATGCAGTGATCCTGACGAGGCGAAAGTTGCGACACTACTTCGAGTCTCATCCGGTAACTGTGGTGTCATCCTTCCCCCTGGGGGAGATCATCCAGTGCCGAGAGGCCTCGGGACGGATGGCAAAGTGGGCGGTGGAAATCATGGGCGAGACAATCTCGTTCGCCCCTCGGAAGGCCATCAAGTCCCAGGTACTGGCGGACTTCGTAGCCGAATGGGTCGACACCCAGTTGCCGACGGCTCTGATCCAACCGGAGCTCTGGACCATGTTTTTCGACGGGTCGCTGATGAAGACGGGAGCCGGCGCGGGCCTGCTCTTCGTCTCGCCCCTCGGGAAACACCTGCGCTACGTGCTGCGCCTCCATTTCCCAGCGTCCAACAATGTGGCTGAGTACGAAGCTCTGATCAACGGATTGCGAATCGCCATCGAGCTAGGGGTCCGACGCCTCGACGCTCGCGGCGACTCGCAGCTCGTCATCGACCAGGTCATGAAGAACTCCCACTGCCGCGACCCGAAGATGGAGGCCTACTGTGATGAGGTTCGACGCCTGGAAGACAAGTTCTACGGGCTCGAGCTTAACCACATCGCCCGGCGCTACAACGAGACTGCGGATGAGCTGGCAAAGATAGCCTCGGGGCGAACGACGGTTCCCCAGACGTCTTCTCCCGGGATCTGCACCAACCCTCCGTCAAGATCAGCGACACGCCCGAGCCCGAGGTGCCCTCGGCCCCGTCCGAGGTAACCTCGGCCCAGCCCGAGCCGTCCTCGGTTCAGCCCGAGGAACCCTCGGCTCCCGAGGGCGAGGCGCTGCGCATCGAGGAGGAGCGGAGCGGGGTCACGGCGTATCAAGATTGGCAGGCCCCGTACCTGCAATATCTTCGCCAAGGAGAGCTGCCCCTCGACCAGGCCGAGGCACGGCGGGTAGCGCGACGCGCCAAGTCGTTCGTCTTGCTAGGTGATGAGAAGGAGCTCTACCACCACAGCCCCTCGGGCATCCTCCAGCAGTGCATCTCCATCGCCGAAGGTCAGGAACTCCTACAAGAGATACACTCGGGGGCTTGCGGCCATCATGCAGCGCCTCGAGCCCTCGTCGGGAACGCTTTCCGGCAAGGCTTCTACTGGCCGACGGCGGTGGCTGACGCTACTAGAATTGTCCGCACCTGCGAAGGGTGTCAATTCTATGCGAAGCAGACCCACCTGCCCGCTCAGGCTCTGCAGACGATACCCATCACCAGGCCCTTCGCTGTGTGGGGTCTGGACCTCGTCGGCCCTCGCAGAAGGCGCCCGGGGGCTACACGCACCTGCTGGTCGCCGTCGACCAATTCTCCAAATGGATCGAGGTCCGACCCCTGAACAGCATCAGGTCTGAGCAGGCGGTGGCGTTCTTCACCAACATCATCCATCGCTTCGGGGTCCCAAACTCCATCATCACCGACAACAGCACCCAGTTCACCGGCAAAAAATTCTTGGATTTTTGCGAGGATCACAACATCCGGGTGGACTGGGCTGCCGTGGCTCATCCCATGTCGAATGGGCAAGTAGAGCGTGCCAATGGCATGATTCTACAAGGGCTCAAGCCTCGGATTTACAACGACCTCAACAAGTTCGGCAAGCGATGGATGAAGGAACTCCCCTCGGTGGTCTGGAGCCTGAGGACGACGCCGAGCCGAGCCACGGGTTTCACGCCGTTCTTCCTGGTCTACGGGGCCGAGGCCGTCTTGCCCACGGACCTGGAATACGGCTCCCCGAGGACGAGAGCCTACGACGATCAAAGCAACCAAGCTAGCCGAGAAGACTCGCTGGACCAGCTGGAAGAGGCCCGGGACAGGGCCTTACTACACTCGGCGCGGTATCAGCAGTCCCTGCGACGCTACCACGCCCGAGAGGTCCGACCCCGAGACCTCCAGGTGGGCGACCTGGTGCTTCGGCTGCGGCAAGACGCCCGAGGGAGGCACAAGCTCACGCCCCCCTGGGAGGGGCCATTCGTCATCGCCAAAGTTCTGAAGCCCGGAACGTACAAGCTGGCCAACAGTCAGGGCGAGGTCTACGGCAACGCTTGGAACATCCAACAGCTACGTCGCTTCTACCCTTAAGATGTTTCCAAGTTGTTCATATACCTTGCACTCACGCAAAGTTTAGTCAACAAGGAAGGGTCGGCCTCGCCTCGGCAAAGCCCGACCCTCCCTCGGGGGCTAAAAGGGGGGAAACCCCCTCTGCGTCAAAATTTTCCTCGAAAAAAAATCTCTTCTACCAGAATATCTTTCGTGCCTTTTGACTACTTCGAAAAGTGGGTCCTGGAAACGACGGAGTACACGTAAGCAGCCAAGGCTGACCGAGCCGAGGGACTCCTACGCCTCCGGGATACGGATACCTCACTCATCACCTTCTGCGATAAGTAACTCGCGTTCGGATAAAGTGGCTCCACGGATCGAACAAGTCTTTGCGTTCGAAAGCCCTTCTGCCGAAGCGATCCTTCGAGCCTTCTCGACCGAGTCGGCGACAGGGCCTCACGGACGGGTGAAAGTACGCGTAAGCGGCAAGGCTGACCGAGCCGAGGGACTCCCACGCCTCCGGGATACGGATACCTCACTCATCACTTTCCGCGAGAAGCAACTCTCGCCCGCACTAACATCCCTGTTACCGACAAAAAGTCCAGATACTCGAAACAAGAGGAAAAGAGACGCAGCTTTACAACGCAGCGAGGGTGTGTGTTCTGGCCCCGACGGCCGCGCAAGGCACACGCTACAAGACAATCTGATCCTGCAGGCTCAGGTCTTGACGCTGGAAGGGGGCGGCAACACCCTCGGCATCGACGGCACCTTCGGCGAGGCCCGACCTAGCCTCGGACGGCGACGCGGTTCGAGGCTCTCCGCTCCGAAGGACGACGTCATCACCACGCCCGAGCTATCGCTGCCAAGGACTTCTCCGGGAATCCGGCTCGAGCAGGCGGCTCAGCCGGTCACCCCTGGGGCCTCGGCCAACCATCTTCCGAGGGCGCCAGCCCGGTCCGAAGCCTCGGATGATCAACTCCGACGTCGATCCTGCCAACGGACAACCCGGCTAGGCTCCGGCCAACCAGGTTTCATTTTCGAGCCAACTCCGCCTCTGTTCATGCTGATATCGCTACCCCTGGCCTTGGCTCGTCGAAGAGCGGCCGAGGGGTCTCTTTAACTAAGCTAGAGGAACCTCGGACAGCAAGGCCGACCGAGCCGAGGGACTCCTACGCCTCCGGGATACGGATACCTCACTCGTCACCTTGACACGGGGTGACTCATGCTCGGTGAAGCGGTTCCGATAGTCAACAGGCGAGTCTTAGTGCTCAAAAATAAGGAAAAAACACGGCTCCGTGCCGAAGTTACATACATGTTCAGGCCCCGAAAGCCGAAATGAACAAAAAATCCTGGCATTCGAAGTGCCATTACAAACGGAACTCCGGTTCCCTCTCCGCGGGTACGAACAACCCCACTCGACAGGGGTGGGCCTACGGAGCAACAGAAGACCGACGAACGGCTTGCCGTCGCCCGCCCCAGCAGCGGCGACGATGAAGACTTCTGCCCCGGGGGGGCCGAACAGCAGCAGTGATGACCTCAGGGCGGATGCTGCTGCCAGGAGGCCCCCGCCCATGCCCAAACTCGAGAGGCAAGGACGGGCAGAAGGCCGTAGAGTTGGAGGTCGGTCCGTGGCCAGCCTTGGCTGTCGCGCCGGCGGAAGAACCTCTTCCAGCTGCCGTGGCAAACGCCGGCGCCGCGAGCGGCTCCGAAGCCACTCGCGTCCGAGAGCCAGGCACGGTGCAGCTGCCAGCGCCACGGACGACGACCGTCCTTCCCTCCGGTCACTGAGTGAAGGAGCGGGCCGCCGCCCACACGGGGGCCGACCTCAACTCGGCACACTCCCCTCCCCAGCCCTGGTGATGAAAATCCTTGAGGCTGGGGAAGGGGCAGAGGCTGCAGCCCGGCTCGCTTTCCCCCACCATCAAGCCGGAGGTCACCATCTTGGGTGACCGCCGGTGGAGGGGTGCAGTCGGGCTGCATGATGAAAATCCTTGAAGCCAAACGATGGCTGAAAGGTACCAACTCCCACGGAGTTGCGTTCCTCCAACGATGAGGCGAAAAGACGGCGGTTTCCCCCATCCGGGGGCTTGGAAGGTGGAAAAACACAGTGCATAAGGGAGGAAGAAGACGTGGTCGCCTTACGGAAGGGGTCGCCCTCCTTTTAAAGGCGACTTCCCTGCTTGCGCCCCCAACCGTCACGGGCTGAGTCTTCTCCAACACGCCTCCAAAGCCCTCCCCTGCGGCGCGGGGGCTGGGTCCCGCATGTCATGCAGACCGGCTCCGAGCAGAAGAAGCCAAACCGCTGCGCACGGCGCGCGCAACCACCCAGCGGTTACAAGTGACCCTCCACTTTTGCCCAGACCAACGGGCGAAAGGGGCAAGCAGCCATGCAGGCGGCATGCAACCGCGCCAAGTGGACGCGCCTCTCCAACTCCTGACATGCCAGCACGGAGGCCCAAGCCCACGCGTCGCGCGATCGGCGCGCCGGATGCTGCATGCAAGCAACTGTACCACTTGCGCCACCACCGCGCCTCCTCGATTGCGGAACCGATACCGCGACCCGAGGCGACTCAGCGCGCGACCCAACAGCGCCAGCCTGACGCAGCGGTCAAACGCGGTCAAAAGTGGGCCGGCAGTAATGACGGTGGCAGGCACACGGGAGCAGCGGTCACACCGTCAGCTAAGCTCACGTCCCATCCGGAGCCAGCGAGAGAACCCCCTCTCACGGCGTGAAGACGACGCGCCCGTGACCCGTCCCTCGAACGGCTCGCGCACGCGCAACGACAGCCTCGCCAACTACTCGCCCCGTCGCATTAACTCCGCGGCTGGACAGGCGGCGCTTCTGGCAGGAGCAGCTGGCGACGCTCCGCCTTCACCAAAACAACCGCGCCAAAAAAGGTACGCCGCGTCGTTCAATTTCGTATCCTTTTTCCTTTTTCCTCTTTCTCTATCTCTTGCAATAGGGACCGGGAAAGGGGATACCCCTAAAGGGATCCTTCCCCGTGAAGGAAATAGGCTCCGGGCCTCCTTACTGATCAGGGGTTCGAAGGCTGGCCCCCCGAAGGGTTCAACAGCCGCCTCAGATCGCGTGGGCCCGACACCCACTACTGGTCAGAGGTTCGAAGGTCGGCCCCCCGAAGGGTTCCACGGCCGCCTCAGGCTACTCGGGCTCCGCGCCCATTACTGATCATGGGTTCGAAGGCTGGCCCCCCGAAGGGTTCACAGTCGCCTCAGACACCGAGCGAGGGATGACCAGGGGTACGTTCGATACATAACCAAGGCTCGGGCTGCGCTCCCGAGGTACCCTAGGACATTTCCGAGACCAGCGGGAACGATCCTGTAACGGAATCCCATCGGAGGGAGGCATCGAGCCCTCGGACCCCGTCGCCAGGGGACCGGGTCCGGCAGATCACCCGCAGGTACTTTTGGGCGTGCCTCCGGGCCCCTAGCCGACCCCCAACGAACGGGGCACGGACGTCCACTCGGATTACCCGCTTGCAGCTCACCGGAGACACCATGTTCGGTGCCCATCGAGGGTAACATGGCGCTCTCCCCCCCTCCTCCTTGCGGAAAGGCGACGTAGGGGCGTATGTAAAAAAGCCGAGTCTATCCCTGATCGCCCTCTCGCCCTGTGCGGAGGCTCGGGGGCTGCTCTCGCAAACCCGACTCCGGCCAAACCGTTGACAGCGTCAACATACCAGCCCAAGAACTTGGGCCCCGACAGTGCACCCGGGCTACAGCCAGTTCGCATGAGGGAAACACCAGACCAGCCGAAGCGTTACGCAAGGCATTAAGACCTCGAAGGAGTGAAACCACTCCTCCGAGGCCTCGGGGGCTACACCCGGCGGGTGCGCTCGCGCGCACCCACCGGAACAAAATGCAACCGAGAAAGGCTGGTCCCCTTGCAAAAAAGTGCGACGAAAGCCTCCAAGCGAGTGCTAACACTCCCTTCGAGGCTCGGGGGCTACTGTCGGGGACCATAATTAGGGGTACCCTCAAGACGCCTAATTCTCAGCTGGTAACCCCCATCAGCATAAAGCTGCAGAGGCCTGATGGGTACGATTAAGTCAGGGATCAGTCCATACGAGCGACTCGATCACGCCTCGCCCGAGCCTAGCCTCGGGCAAGGGCGGCCGACCCTGAGGTGTTTCCGTCTCGCCCGAGGCCCCCTTTTTACGGCAGACGCACCTCCGGCTCGCCCGAGGCCTTGCCTTCGTTAAGAAGCAACCCTGACTAAATCGCCACGCCGACCGACCAAGTCACAGGGGCATTTAACGCAAAGGTAGCCTGGCACCTTTATCCTGACGCGCGCCCCCTGGCAGAGCCGAAGTGACCGCCGTCACTTCGCCGCTCCACTGACCGGTCTGACAGAAGGACAGCGCCGCCTGCGCCGTCCCGACTGCGGTGCCACTTGACAGAGTGAGACTGACAGGCAGCCAGGCCTTGCCAAAGGCGCCATAGGAAGCTCCGCCCGACCCAGGGCTCAGACTCGGGCTAAGGCCCCGGAAGACGGCGAACTCCGCTCCGCCCGACCCAGGGCTCGGACTCGGGCTAAGGCCCCGGAAGACGGCGAACTCCGCTTCGCCCGACCCAGGGCTCGGACTCGGGCTAAGGCCCCGGAAGACGGCGAACTCCGCTCCGCCCGACCCAGGGCTCGGACTCGGGCTAAGGCCCCGGAAGACGGTGAACTCCGCTCCGCCCGACCTAGGGCTCGGACTCGGGCTAAGGCCCCGGAAGACGACGAACTCCGCTTCGCCCGACCCCTGGGGTCGGACTCCGCCCTGGCCTCTGCCGAACGACCTCCGCCTCGCCCGACCCAGGAGCTCAGGCTCGGCCTCGGCCATGCAGGACAGACTCGACCTCGGCTTCAGAGGAGCCTCCACGTTGCCCGACCTAGGGCACAAGTCCGCCACGTCAACAGGAAGCGCCATCATCACCCTACCCCGAGCCGACTCGAGCCGCAGAGAACAGGACCGCCGTCCCATCTGGCTAGCTCCGCCAGATAGGCAATGATGGTGCCCCGCTAGACCCATGACGACGGCGGCTCTCAGCTCCCTTACGGAAGCAGGGGGACATCAGCAAGGGCCCAACCGCTCCGACAGCTGTCCCTCCACCAGGCTCCGTTACTCCTCCGACAGCCACGACACCACACCAGCTGGGTGCCAAGATCTCTCCGGCTGCCACCTTGGCATGTACTTAGGGCACTAGCTCTCCCCCGCTAGACACGTAGCACTCTGCTGCACCCCCATTGTACACCTGGATCCTCTCCTTACGCCTATAAAAGGAAGGACCAGGGCCTTCTTAGAGAAGGTTGGCCCCGCGGGAACGAGGGCAGGGGCAGGCGCTCTCTTGGGGCCGCTCGCTCCCCTCACCCGCGTGGACGCTTGTAACCCCCTACTGCAAGCGCACCCGACCTGGGCGTGGGACGAACACGAAGGCCGCGGGATCTCCACCTCCCTCTCGACTCGGCTCCGGCCACCTCTCTCTTCCCCCCTTCGCGCTCGCCCACGCGCTCGACCCATCTGGGCTGGGGCACGCGGCACACTCACTCGTCGGCTTAGGGACCCCCCGGTCTCGAAACGCCGACAAGGATATTATTTGCATTGGGATCCATAGTTATCATATCGAGGGCCTTGAGTAGACCATGTAGACACTTACATTTACAAAGTTATTTAGGAGGAGGTTGTCGGCGTTTTGGACCCGGGGGTCCCTGGACCGACCAGTAAATTTGTCGTTGCGTGTCCCTACCCAGATGGGTTGGTGCGAGATGGAATACAAGTGGGGAATGAGCCTTGTATTATCCTGCACCAGGGTGCTCGTAGTAGGGGTTACAAGCGTTGCGAGAGAGCGAGAACGGGAGAGCGAGTAGGAGAGAGCGAGAGAGAGAGAGGGTTTGTCCCTGCCCGTCTTCTCCCGTCCCTTTGTCGTGCGTCTACTCGTCCTCTTCCTCCCCCTTTTCTCCTGGACATCCCCTTTGATAGACACAAGGAGATACCCAGCTGTACAATGGGGGTGTAGCTTGGAGCTAACGTGGCTAGCAGGGAAGTGCCCTGAGCCCTGTACAGATAATAACGTGGCCGTCGGGGGGCGCCTTGAGCCCTGTAGATGCAGTAACGTGGCCGTCGGAGAAGTGCCTTGAGTCCTGTAGAAGCACAGCAGTTGGCGCTGCATGGATCCTATTGACGTCTCCTTGCTTCTGTAGGGGGCATGAGAACCACCGACGTCATGGACGCATGCGGGGAACCTTCATTGCCTGTTACTGGGGTAAGCTAGATGGGACGCCGGTCTTGTTCCTTCGTAGCCTGAGCTAGCTAGGAGTAGGGTAATGATGTATCCCTTGTGGCGCGATCGATCTGAGCCTGAGTTCGGGCGAGGCGGCGGCTCCTCCGAGGCCGAGGCTGAGGCCAAGGCCTAGGGTCGGGCGAGGATGTGACCCTTCCCGAGTCCAAGGCAGAGGTCGAGCCCTAGGGTCGGGCGAGGCGGAGATCTCCTCTCGAGGCCGAGGCCGAGGCCTAAGGTTGGGCGAGGCGGAGCTTCCTGTTGCGCCCGAGGCTAAACTTGGCTATTGTCGGTTTCACCCGGGTGGTTGGCACAGCAGCCGGAGCGGGGCGGGCGGCGCTGTTTTCCTGTCAGATCGGTCAGTGAGAGGGCGAAGTGACTACAGTCACTTCGACCTTGTCGACTGAGGCACGGGTGTCAGGATAAGGTGTCAGGTGATCCTAGCATTAAATGTGTATGCAATACAGTCGGCTGGTAAGGCGATTTGGCCAAGGTCGCTTGCACGACAAGGCTTGCCTTTGGCTGAGCCGAGGTTGTGCTCACTGCCTAAGGGGACCCTCGGACGATACGTGAACTCGTTCGGGACCACTGTTCCCGCCCGAGGCCGGGCTTGGTCGAGGCGAGATCGTGTCCCTTAGCAGACGAAGCTTTGACTTTGACCCAAACTGTCAGTCTTCACAGTTTGCTTTGAAGGTATTTACCAGCCGTGTTTAGGAGTGTTGGGGGTACCCCTAATTACTGTACCCGACAGTAGCCCCCGAGCCTCGAAGGAAGTGTAGGCACTCGCTTGGAGGTTCTGCCGGATTTTTGTGAGGGGACCAAGCTTTCTCGGTTGTGTTTCGTTCCGGTGGGTGCACGCGAGCGCACCCGTCGGGTGTAGCCCACGAGACCTCGGAGGAGTGGTTTGACTCCTCTGAGGTCTTAATTCTTGCTGTGATGCCTCGGTCAGCCTGGTTGTTCCCTCATACGGCCTGGCCGTAGCCCGGGTGCATGGTCAGGCTCCGAGTTTTTGAGCTGGTTTGTTGACGCTGTCAATAGTTTTGGCCACAGCCGGGTGCGAGGGCAGCCCTCGAGCCTCTGCACGGAGCGAGAGGACGATCAAGGACTGTCTCGACTTTTATTATACGCCCCTTCATCGCCTTTTCGCAAGGAGGAAGGGGGGAAAGCACCACGTTACCCTCAGAGGGCACCGATCATGGTGTTTATAGTGAGTTGCTAACGGGTGATCCGAGTGGACGCCCGTGCCCCGATCGTTAGGGGATTTGCTGGACCCGGACCCATTTCGATAGGGTCCGAGGGCTCGGTGCCTCCCTCCGGTGGGATTCCATTACAAATCGTTCCCGCTAGTCTCGGAAATGTCCTAGGGTACCTCGGGAGCATAGCCCGAGCCTCGGCCATGTAACGGACGTACCCAGGATCATCTCTCACTCTGCGTGCTCTGGGGCGGCTATTGAACCCTTTTGAGGGGCCAGTCTGCGAACCCCTGATCAGTAATGGGCGCGGAGCCCGATTGCTCTGGGGCGGCTGTCGAACCCTTCCGAGGGGCCAACCTTCGAACCCCTGATCAGTAATGGGCATGGAGCCCGAGTGCTCTGGGGCGGTTGCTGGACCCCGTAGGGCGCAACCTTCGAACCCCTGATCAGTAGGAGGGCTCGGGGGCCCGAGTGCTCTGGGGCGACTGTCGAACCCTTCCGAGGGGCCAGCCTTCAAACCCCTGATCAGTAATGGGCGTGGAGCCCGAGTGCTCTGGGGCGGTTGCTGGACCCCGCAGGGCGCAACCTTTGAACCCCTGATCAGTAGGAGGGCTCGGGGACCCGTTTCCTTCGCGGAGAAGGATCCTTTTCGAAATATCCCCTTTCCCGATCCCTGTGGCAAGAGAGAGAGAGAGGGGAAACGGAAAAGGATATGAATTTAAATAACATGGCACACCTTTTTTGACGCGGTCATCAGGACAGAGGTGAAACTTTGCCTGCTTCGCCTGCCAAAGGTGTCGCTTGCTCTGCCAAGGAGTTAATGCGATGGGACGGGCGATTCGCGGGGCGTCTGTTGCGTGTGCGCGGGTTATTCAAGGAACGAAAGGACCGTTTCTCCTCCGGGTTTGAATTTTGCGGCGGGTTCGGGTGAAGTTTTGAATGGACCTTACCCGGCCCTTTATATACCCGGAAGAGGGGCCGGCGGTGGTTCTTTATCCTATCGTTTGTGCTTGCCTTCTACTTTGGTTTCCGCAACCTAAGAGAATAGCCAGAGAAAAGAAAATCGTGCACCTCATCCCCTCCGCTGCCACCGCCTCCGCTCGACGATGGCTGACAAGGTGACCGTTGTTCTACCTCACGACCCGTGGCCTTTCTCTACTATTTCTGTGGGGGACCTGGAGGCTCTTGTCGCTAATGGTTTGCTGTGTCCCCTCTCTGGCGAGCCGCAGCTGGAGTGGATGGCCCCCAGGAGTGGGGTCGGCCCGACTCCGCCGCCGGGGTACGTGGTCAGCTTTATCCCCTTTCATGAGCAGGGGTTTGGCGTGCCAGCGAGCCGCTTCATGCGGGCGCTCTTGCACTACTACGGGGTGGAGCTACACAACTTCAACCCCAACTCAATTGCGCAAGCGGCCATCTTCGTGGCGGTTTGCGAGGGTTATTTGGGGATTGACCCTCATTGGGATCTGTGGCTCCATCTCCTCGCCGCGGAGTTCTTCGCCGCAATGACGGAGGCAAAGAAGGTCCGTATGGCGGTGCGGGCCGGTGGCTGCACCCTCCAGCTGAGGCCGAGGCGCGCGCAGCAGTACATCCCCGCCTCTCTTGCATCTTCGAACAAGGGGTGGCAAAACTGGTGGTTTTATTTCCGCAACGACGACGGGAGGCTTCCGCCGTTTTCTCAACGAGTGGTGACCGCTGCTGGCGTTAACTGGCGCTGGGGGGCCACGCGCGAGAAATAGGAGAAGCTCCAGCCTATTCTGTAGGCCTTGCAGAAGTTACGAGATGGGGGCCTTACCGCTGCGGGGGTCGTCGCCGCTATCCATCGCTGGAGGGTGCTCCCTTTGGCAGAGCGGCCGTTGCGGCTTGTAGAGATGAAGTCGGGGGTCAATTTGGAGGGCTCGCAGATGTCCTCGACCTCCCTCTCTGCCGACGACCTCCTCAAGTGGGTAGCAGGTACGGTAGGGAAGTAGGACGCTGGGGCCCTTACCCAGCCCGCGATGTGCCTCGACCATGGGTATGTGTCCCTGGTAAGTGTCCGATCCTTCTTCTATTTTGCACCGAGTTCTTCACGCCTCCGATCCTTACTATTGGGATTTTTGTTCGTCCCTAGGGGTTGAAGATTTATAAACCCATCCGGCCACCGATCCCGGAGGACGTGGTAGGCCGAGCCGCGCGGAGAATCGCCATGGAGAAGGAAAAGGAGAAGAAGGACGCAAAAAAGGCCCAGGCTCGCAAGCGGATGCGGGCTTGGGATGCCTTGGAGAATCTTCGTCGGAGGCAGGCGAGGGAAGGGCTCCTGAGGGAGCCATCGCTGGAGACGCCTGACGATGACGATGACGACGATGATGATGATGGTGATGA
Source organism: Zea luxurians (assembly GCA_029449295.1). NCBI lineage: Eukaryota > Viridiplantae > Streptophyta > Magnoliopsida > Poales > Poaceae > Zea > Zea luxurians. The sequence continues at coordinate 79,864,643 of JAOPSE010000014.1, forward strand.
GGACAATGACATGGCAGCCTGTCCTGGCCTCAGCCCGGACCCGAGGTTGGGCCAGGGGTCGCCGAGCCAGCCTCCTAGTGGGCTGGCACCATCAGTGCCTAGGGCCGGGACACCGAGGCCCCAGTCCAAGGAGCGAAGGCAGGCCGAGGGGGTACTTGACCCCTTGGCCGAGGTATCGGGGGCGACTCCGGGGAGTCAGGCCGATCTGCCTGTCCTCCTGGAGCAACTGCCCGCGGCGGCTATACAGGAGGTTGGTCCCCTGGCCGTGACAACGCCTGGGCAAGCCGCCCTTTCGGTGCCGAGGGCGTCCGATGCGGAAGTGGCGCCGAAGCCGGCGTCGGGCAACCCTTGGTAGCGCCTGTGAGGGCTAGGGCCCGAGGGGCCTCCCCGCAGGCACGGCTAGGCTTGGTCCGGAGCGGGTAAGTATCTAAGAATACCTTTGTTTTGGTTTTTCCCCTGTGTCTTGATCTTGATCTCTCTCCCTTTCTTTTAGCAAGCGGAGGTAGGGCTCGGCTGGTCTGGCCCCCAGGAAGGTCTTTAAGATGGGGCTGGCCTGCGCAGCCGGTGCCACGGCGCGCCATGCAGGTTGGCTGGCCTCCACATAAGACGCCCTCGAGCGGGGGGTCTAGGCAGCACGAGTTGCCATGGGGCAAGCCTCCCAGGCTGACCCCTCTGCCGGAGCGGCCACATGCCGGGGGAGGCCGCTGACGCGGCCACAGCCTCGAGCCCAGCTGACTTGTTGCTGGTGCCGACATCGACTCCCACCGGGGCTGTTGTTGATTCATCCGCGGACCCGTCCGTTGCCGCTGATGTCAGGATGGCTGAGGCGCCGCCGCTCGTGGTCGTCCCCAACCTCCCCGTTCCCGGCCATGAGGAGAAGGTGGCCGTCGTTGCCGAGGTCGACGATCGGAGGCCTGCCTCCTTAGCCGAGGAGAGGCCCAACATGTCGATTGCGGCGGTACCCGAAGCACTGGCCGCAGGGGGACCCAACGCCTCGGTCGAGGTATGCGCAGTACCGTGGCCCATCTTGGGGAGCAGCGGTCTTATCCCCGCGCGGCTCAACCTCGATGAGTGGTGCGGGCGGCCGCTCCGGTTTTGGAGCCATGCCACCTTGGACTTGGAGGCCCTCCTCTCCCTCTACGATGAGCTGGACGAGAGGACTCAGGATAATTTTTGTGCGTCTATCGAGGCGGCGACGAGGTCGCTTCGATCGGCCCTGGAGACCCTTTCTAGGGACGTTCCCAGGGTCTTCCAGGTAAGGATTTAGGCATAGACCTTGCGTGACCAGGGCACTCTTTCTAATACCCTATTTTTCTTCCTCAGGAACTTGCGGACGTGAGCACCGCCAAGTCGCTATTCCTCCGCCGCGAGAGTGACGTCTGGGATTCGCTGCGGTCCCAGAGGATCATGCTCGCCGAGGCCAATAAGCGCCTTGCCCAACGGAGCACTGAGGTGGTGGACCTTCGGCTGCTCTGTGATGAGCTAAAGTCCGTGGCAGCGGCGGCGCGGGCAGAGGCAGCGTCGGCCCGGGAGCAGGCGGCTTCCTAGGCCGAGGAGATGCAGCAACGGTGGCTGGAGCTCGACCAGGTCCTCGGTGAGCTGGACCAATCTTGGAGCCAAGCTGCCGAGGCTGCGAGCCGGGCTGAGGCCCTTAAGGGTTAGCTGGATGAGGCTATGGGGCGGCTAGCCGAGGTGTCCGCTCGGGCCAAAGGTATGTGTCACCCGCTTTGTAGCTTTGACTTAGCTTCATTCTTCACCTCGTGTCTGAAGAATTTTGTTTGGCTGTCTGCAGGGTTGGAGACGGCTCTTAGCGAGTCCGTCAAGAATTGCAAGGCGCTTGCCCTGGTGGCTGAGCAGAAGGAGGCCGACCGCGTGGCCATGTCCGAGGCTATCTCGGCCTTTTGCTGGGCCTTCGACCTCGATGACGTCCCCTCGGGTAGCTCCCCCTAGAGTCACCTGCGGGCCTTGGGCAGCCATGTGCGCGGCAGACTCCGTGGGGCGCTGCACCACGGCGTTAGGCGGGCCTTCGCCGTGCTCGCTTCCCACTATGACGTGGATCTGGAGCGGGTCAGCGAGGGGTACTGCTTACCCAACGAAGATGAGGCTGCCTTAGCCGAGGTCCAGAGGCTGGACGCGGCCGTCGCAGGCCCAAGCGCGGTGCTAGCGTCCTCCTTTGAGGGGGAGATCCTCTCGCCCGAGTCACCGTCTGAGGTCAGGCCAGATTCCGTCGAGGGTGGAAACATCGCCGAGGGCGCTGCTCCTCCCCCTGCCGATGTCTGATTCCTATAGGAACAATTTGTCCGAAGCATGCGTATGTTTTTTGCGGCCGCTGGGGCCTAAACATATTTAGCGTTTGGATTATAAAGCTGCGTTTTCTTTCCTCTCGTTTCGAGCATCAGGACTTGTTCGTCAGTAGCAGAATCGCTTTATCTGAGCAAGAGTCACTTTTCGTGGAAGGTGATGAGTGAGGTATCCGTATCCCAGAGGCGTAGGAGTCCCTCGGCTCGGTCGGCCTTGCTGTTTATGTGCTCTCTCACTCGTTTGTAGGATCCTGCTATCGATATAGTCGAAAGCACGAAAGTCGTTCTGGTAGAAAACTTTTCTTGGAAGAAAACTTTTCCGAGGAAAATTTTGACGCAGAGGGGGTTCCCCCTTCTAGCCCCCGAGGGAGGGTCGGGCTTTGCCAAGGCAAGGCCGATCCTTCCTTGATGGTTAGACTTTATTCGTGTGTGTAAAGAAAAGCAAGATACATGAACGACTTGAAACATTTTAAGGGTAAAAGCGACGTAGCTGTTCGATGTTCCAAGCGTTGTTGTAGACCTCGCCTTGATCATTGGCCAGCTTGTATGTCCCGGGCTTCAGAACTTTGGCGATGATGAACGGCCCCTCCCAGGGAGGAGTAAGCTTGTGGCGTCCTTGGGCGTCTTGTCGTAGCCGAAGTACCAAGTCCCCCACTTGGAAATCTCGGGGCCGAACCCTTCGGGCGTGATAGCGTCGCAGAGACTGCTAATACCGCGCTGAGTGTAGTAAGGCCACATCCCGAGCCTCTTCCAGCTGGTCCAAGGAATCTTCTCGACTGGTCTGGTTGCCTCGGTCGTCGTACGCCTTTGTCCTCGAGGAACCGTATTCCAAGTCCGTGGGTAAGATGGTCTCGGCCCCATAGACTAGAAAAAACAGCGTGAAGCCCGTGGCCCGACTCGGCGTCGTCCTCAGACTCCAGACCACCGAGGGTAGCTCTTTCGTCCACCGCTTGTAAAAGTCGCCTAGAGGGGGTGGATAGGCGGAACCTGAAAATTAAAACTTTATCCCCCAACTAGATCCCTTGATTAGTGGTTAGAACAAGATATACAATTATCGGAGTGTAAAAACTAAGTCCTTGCTTGAAAAGAGTATTGCTTTCAAATAATGCGGAATTGATAAGATAATACAACTAATAAGTCTATGAGAATAAAGCAAGAAGGCTTAAATGAGAAGAGCAATAAGTCAAGTTGTTTCTTGCGAAGTGTTGCTTCACTAAATGAGAATTTAACTTCAAGCAACACCAAATGATATTATCAAATAATAGCACAAGAAAACTTAGAGTAAGGGAAAGCAAACAAATCACAAGCAATAAACACAAATGACACGGGTGATTTGTTTTACCGAGGTTCGGCCCTCAAAGACCTAGTCCCCGTTGAGGAGTCCACTAAGGACGGGTCTTTTTCAACCCTTTCCCTCTCTCCACCGATCACACAAGGATCGGTGAGCTCTTCTTCTTCTCAAGGATCACTCTCGATCCCGCAAGGACCACCACACTCTTTGGTGTCTCTTGCTAGCTTTTACAAGCCTCCAAAACTTTGGAGGAAGTTCAATGGGAGTCAAAACTCCACACACAAATGAACACAAAGATGTAGCACACACTATCTCTCAATGAATCTCACAAGGCACTAGGGCTAAACTCAATTGAGTAGCTCTCAATTGCTTGCTCTCTCTTTTGTGGCACTTGTGTTGGTTGTAGTGGTCTAAATCTTGTGTATAGGATGGACCAATGAATAGAAGTGGTTGGGAGGGCTTGAGTATGTCAACTAGATGACTTGGAATGTTGCTTGGGCTCCCACTCTATGAAGTGGCCGGTTGGGGTGCTATTTATAGCCACCAAACGAAATATGGCTGTTGGAGAAGTCTGCTGGCGATGGGCGCAGCGGACAATCTGGTGCGCCAACGGACAGTGTCCGGTACGCCACCGGACAGTGTCCGGTGAGCCACCACATCAGCCTGCCGTTGGGTTCCGACTATTGGAGCTCTGTCTTGTGGGTCCGCCTGGCTGTCCGGTGGCGCATCGGACAGGCCCTGTAGACTGTCCGGTGAGCCACCCACGCGTGCGCTGCTCCTCTGCGCGCGCTGGCGCGCATTTAATGTGTTGCAGTCGACCGTTGCGCACGAAGTAGCCGTTGCTCCGCTAGCTCACTGGACAGTCCGGTGTTACATTGGACAGTCCGGTGAATTTTAGCAGAGCGGATTCCCGAAGCTGGCGAGTTCAGAGTCGCTCTCCCTTGGGGCACCGGACACTGTCCGGTGGTGCACTGGATAGTCCGGTGAATTATAGCGAGGCGCCTCTGAGATTTCCCGAAGGTGAAGAGTTCATCTTGGAGTCCCCTGGTGCACCGGATACTGTTCGGTGGTGCACCGGACACTGTCCGGTGCGCCAGACCAGGGCACACTTCGGTTGTCCCTTGCTCTCTTTGTTTGAACCCATTCTTGGTCTTCTTGTTGACTTATTGTGAACCTTAGGCACCTGTAGAACTTATAGACTAGAGCAAACTAGTTAGTCCAATTATTTGTGTTGGGCAATTCAACCACCAAAATCAACTAGGAAATAGGTGTAAGCCTAATTCCCTTTCAATCTCCCCCTTTTTGGTGATTGATGCCAACACAACCAAAGCAGTATAGAAGTGCATGATTGAACTAGTTTGCATATTTGTAAGTGCAAAGGTTACTTAGAATTGAGCCAATAGAAATTCATAAGATATGCATGGATTGTTTCTTTATAATTTTAACATTTTGGACCACGCTTGCACCACATGTTTTGTCTTTGCAAATTCTTTTGTAAAATCTTTTCAAAGACATTTTGCAACTAGTCAAAGGTAAATAAATAAGATTTTGAGAAGCATTTTCAAGTTTTGAAATTTTCTCCCCCTGTTTCAAATGATTTTTCCTTTGACTAAACAAAACTCCCCTTCAATAAAATTCTCCTCTTAGTGTTCAAGAGGGTTTTAAGATACCAATTTTTGAAGGTGCTACTTTCTCCCCCTTTAGAACACAATGAGATATGTTGGAGCGAAGGCAGAAACGCCACCCTTCGCCCGAAGTCTCCACTGCTTAGCCCCTGCCCTGACAGACAAAGCAGGCAGGGACACCCTTCGCTTCATCGGCACCAGAGACAGCATGGAGACCCTTCGCTCGATTCGGCACCAGACGAAGGCCTGCGGCAACGCCTCCCCTCGGCGCGGCCTCGGTCAGCTCCGAGGCCCACATGAGATCTGGCCCGTTGTAACGGGCCCTGCGTGGCCGCGGTTGTGTTACGGGCCCAATTTGTAAAGGCGTACTTGTAATTACAGCTTGTAACCCCGCTTTATGGGAATATTCTGGGGATAAACTAGGTACCTGAGGGCACATGCGTCCTTAACGCAAGGCGCCGTGCACTCGGATACCTATAAATACCCCCGCACAGTGCCCGTGAGAGGCCAGATTAACAGAGCTTTTGCCATCACGCGCGAGTGCCCTGTTGCCATCACCATTCACCCGTGTTGGATCTCCTTGCTGTCGAGAGACAGTACCAACATTTGGCGCCCACCGTTCGTGCTACGAGACAACCACCCGCGATGGCACCCAAGAGAGCTAACCCGAAGGCTGACAAGGCTGCGAAGGCAGCACTGCTCGCCGCAAGAAAGGGCAAGGCCCTCGCCCTCACCCAATCCACCCACCAAGAGGCCACTGAAGACGACACCCTCCGCACCTGCGACCCTGAGGGACAACCCTCAGGCTTCGCACCTCCCTCAGACATCGCTCCACCGGAGGGCGCGGATCTCGCCGAGGACGGTGAGGTCCTCGGCATCCCAAAACAGGAAGACTTCGCCGATCAACCTTATCGCGGAGTCATTCATATGATAACTGGGGGGCCCTCGGAGTCACCACTTGCATCATCAAAACAGACTCCAAGGTAGTTGCCGGCCAGGTCGAGAAAGACTATGCAGCCAAGGACCCCGCACTCATGCAGTACCTCGCGGCCATCCGAAGTCTCGAGAGGCAGTTCAAGGGGTTCACCGTGCAGCATGTGGACCGGGCCAAGAATGAGGAGGCCGACGCATTGGCCAAGGCCGCGGCCAGGGGCGAAACTCTGCCCTCCGACGTGTTCTTCCACGTCATCGGCACGCCAGCAGTCCGGAGCCCCGAAGGGCTCCAAATAACCAATGACAGCGAGGGTCACCGTACAGTCAACCTCATCATGACCGAAGACTGGCGAGCACCCATTACCCTGTTCCTGCAGGGGTATTATCACCCAGCCGACATCAGTGAGGCCAAGCGCCTCAGACATCGAAGCCGGGACTTCGCTCTGATTGAAGGCCAACTCTACAAAAAAAGGGGTCAGCCAACCAATGCTTAAGTGCGTCACCGAGGCCGAAGGCATGCAGGTCCTACGTGAAGTCCACAGTGGCACGTGCGGCTCGCACGCGGGGCCAAGGGCCCTAGCTGCTAAGGTGATCCGCCAGGGTTTTTACTGGCCAGCAATGATTTGCGCCGCGAATCGGGTCACTCGGTCCTGCGAAGCCTGCCAGAAGTTCTCTCCTCGGTCAGGCGGCCCTTCGCAGTACACAAAGCTGATCGCCCACACATGGCCTCTCCAGCGCTGGGGTCTCGACATTGTTGGACCCCTGCCCACCGCCCAGGGGAACCTCAAGTTCGCCTTCGTCGCGGTCGAGTACTTCACCAAATGGATCGAGGCACGGGCTGTCTCCACAATAACATCGAAGACTGCCCAAAAATTCTTCTGGCAGAACATCGTTTGCCGTTTCGGAGTACCGTCCGAGTTAACGGTCGACAACGGCAAACAGTTTGATAACCAAGACTTCAAGGATTTTTGTTTCTCCATTGGCACCAAGCTTGCCTTCGCCTCAGTCTATCATCCGCAGTCCAACGGGGTCGTGGAGCGCGCCAACGGAAAAATCTTCACAGCTATCAAAAAAATGCTCCTCGATGAAAAAAAGGGCAAATGGAGCGATTTCTTACCTGAGGCAGTCTGGGCACTAAACACGACCGAGTGCAGGGCGACCGGGTTTACTCCCTTCCGTCTGTTATACGGATCGGAGGCCATGACCCTGCAGGAAATAAAGCACGGGTCCCCGCGAACAGTTCCGTCAGCCATCCCAGATGTGGACGAGCCCACTTCAAAGGATCTCATCGACGGAGACCGTGTCTTCGCCCTACAGGCCCTGAACAAGTATCAAGCCCAGACCAAAGCATGGCGCGACCACTCAGTCACCCCGAGGGAGTTCAGCGAGGGGGACCTCGTGCTCATTCGGACAGCTCGGACGGAGTCCAAGGGCAAGCTGGAGCCCAGGTGGGAGGGCCCTTTCATCGTCAAGACAAAGGCTTCCCCCAGCGCTTACAGGCTCACAACGCCAACCGGCGAGGACCTGGAGCATTCCTGGAACATTGACAACCTCCGCAAATTTTTTGTTTGATTCCTCAGGGCTGTCTTCGCCCTTGTAATTCGCAAAAACAATCTCGCACCGGCCCGCACTCTTTTCCTCCCGGGGGGTGAGGTTTTTAGCGAGGCGGAGCCATGTAATTTATGCGTAGAAAATCCCCCGCAAAAAGACATGCGTCGAAAAAGACCGCGATGACGGTCTTCGGCATTCGACCACCACGAGGTCACCGCGAGGCTAAGCGCTAGCTACCCTCGCGTGCGACAAATCCGCGCAAAAGTCGCCTAAGGGTGCAGCCGGATTAGCACAACAAGTGCGAAAAAAAATCTAAGTCTATCGCGAAGACTATCCGTGCAAAAGTCGCCTAAGGGTGCAGCCGGGAAAAAAATCTAAGTCTATCGCGAAGACTATCCGTGCAAAAGTCGCCTAAGGGTGCAGCCGGATTAGCACAACAAGTGCGAAAAAAAATCTAAGTCTATCGCGAAGACTATCCGTGCAAAAGTCGCCTAAGGGTGCAGCCGGGAAAAAAATCTAAGTCTATCGCGAAGACTATCCGTGCAAAAGTCGCCTAAGGGTGCAGCCGGATTAGCACAACAAGTGCGAAAAAAATCTCAGTCTATCGCGAAGACTATCCGTGCAAAAGTCGCCTAAGGGTGCAGCCGGGAAAAAAAATCTAAGTCTATCGCGAAGACTATCCGTGCAAAAGTCGCCTAAGGGTGCAGCCGGATTAGCACAACAAGTGCGAAAAAAATCTCAGTCTATCGCGAAGACTATCCGTGCAAAAGTCGCCTAAGGGTGCAGCCGGGAAAAAAAAATCTAAGTCTATCGCGAAGACTATCCGTGCAAAAGTCACCTAAGGGTGCAGCCGGATTAGCACAACAAGTGCGGAAAAAAAATCTAAGTCTATCGCGAAGACTATCCGTGCAAAAGTCGCCTAAGGGTGCAGCCGGGAAAAAAAAAAATCTAAGTCTATCGCGAAGACTATCCGTGCAAAAGTCGCCTAAGGGTGCAGCCGGATTAGCACAACAAGTGCGGAAAAAAATCTAAGTCTATCGCGAAGACTATCCGCGCAAAAGTCGCCTAAGGGTGCAGCCGGATCAGCACAACAAGTGCGAAAAAAAATCTAAGTCTATCGCGAAGACTATCCGCGCAAAAGTCGCCTAAGGGCGCAGCCGGATTAGCACAACAGGTGCGGAAAAAATCTGAGTCTATCGCGAAGGCTATCCGTGCAGAAGTCGCTCAAAAGTGCAGCCGGATCAGCACAACAAGTGCGAAAAAACCGAAGACTATCTGTGCAGAAGACACTTAAGGGTACACCTGGACTAGCACAACAACGGCCGAAACGACGACATCGAACCATTCACGCCAAGACCAATTATAATCAAGCAAGCACAGCACAGCCGAACGAATCAGTTAGTACAAAACGCCTTCACACACATGCACGCGAGGGCACACAATTCCACCATACAAGCCTCTACATACACAAGCGAGGGCACTACACTCTACATCGGCTCAACCTTAGGAATAATTCCCATCTCCCTATAATTAAATAACATTATCCTGAGCTCCTCACCCGCAAAAAGCCTTCGCAGTTCCCCTTCACCTACACTCTCGGCGGTCGGCAGAGACAACAGTTCCTGCCGACCAGCCCCACTCACACGAAGCAAAGCCCGCTCCTCCGCGCTAACCCTACGTTTTGCAACCGCCCTTCGTCGACGTCGCCCGGCGCTAGGGCCTGGCACGTCCGACGCGTCCGCGGCGTGTGGCGAGGCCTCCGCCGCAGCCACGTCCAAGGCCGCAAAATAATCCAAATCCTCCTCCGACGACTCCTCAGTCCACTCAACCGAGCTCCCGGAGTCAGCAAAGTCAAAAAACTCAGATGCAGACCCACTACATTGATTACCACCTTCCGCGGTCGAGGCCGCCAAAAACTCAGTAGCAGTGGTTGCATGCGCAGGCCCAAATTCTTGAACCTGCGCAGCAACCAAAGTTCAGTACAACATCCAAAATTCCCTAACCCTAAACAACCACTACGCCACCTGCGAGGGCCCTGATGCCGCGGGTGCCTCCGCCGTTGTCTCCGCCGCCACTTCCTTCGCCACGTACCGCCCTACGAGCCGCACCGCCAAGTCCTCCGCATCACGCACAAAGGCGGCCGGGTCACGGTTTCGCAAATTCAGTGCAAAGGCAGGACTTCGCACCACCCTTCCTCCGTGAAAGGGCATCTGGCGAGGGCACACTTAGCCCAGCGCCCAGCCGTGCGCCAAGGGCCAGACCCCGTACGCCACAAACTCTTCAACTAAATCACGACCACTGCTCTGGCCGACGGCGCACCGAAGGGCCCCTTCGTCTGCATCCTCTTCTGCCACTTCAAACGGCGGATATGCAGAGTAATTGCGAGAGCACATCTCAGACACGGGAAGTCCTTCATGGCCTTCGACAGTAGCCTCAGCAACGTAAAACCAAAATTCATTCCAATTGCCCCACTTGTTGTGGGCGCACGGAACCAACTCCACTACTGGCATTGTGGTCTTGCCGGTCTTCGGCGTGAATGCGCACGACCCAAACTGGGCAACTCCGTCCTCAACCACCCTCTCCTGCCAATGCAAGCAGCAAATCTTCGCAAAAACTTCAACCGACGGCTGTCCGCCGTACGAAGTCGTCGCCCAGGCATACTTCGCCAGCGCCACCACGGCGTTCGATGTCAGCTGATGAATTTGAACGTTGAATCTACGCAGGACTTCGCCAACAAACCGGTGCGCAGGCAAGCGGAGACCGGCGACGAAGAACGCCTCGAAAACAACCAACTCATCCTCCGGCTCGGGGACTTCCTCCGTCCCCGGAGCACGAGCCGGAGGGCAGGGCGCGGCTCCTCAGGAAACCCGCAATCCCACAGGGCGCGACGCTTCGGAAAACCCGCAGTCCAACAGTACGATGTCCATCAACGGTCACATCAAAAACCCCCGCGGAACCACTTCGAGCGAGGGCAGCGTCTCCGCCATCTAGCGACGTCTTCGGCACCAGGTGACTTTGTCGAACTGGTCCCTCGGAGGGCAAATGTTGGAGCGAAGGCAGAAACGCCACCCTTCGCCCGAAGTCTCCACTGCTTAGCCCCTGCCCTGACAGACAAAGCAGGCAGGGACACCCTTCGCTTCATCGGCACCAGAGACAGCATGGAGACCCTTCGCTCGATTCGGCACCAGACGAAGGCCTGCGGCAACGCCTCCCCACGGCGCGGCCTCGGTCAGCTCCGAGGCCCACATGAGATCTGGCCCGTTGTAACGGGCCCTGCGTGGCCGCGGTTGTGTTACGGGCCCAATTTGTAAAGGCGTACTTGTAATTACAGCTTGTAACCCCGCTTTATGGGAATATTCTGGGGATAAACTAGGTACCTGAGGGCACATGCGTCCTTAACGCAAGGCGCCGTGCACTCGGATACCTATAAATACCCCCGCACAGTGCCCGTGAGAGGCCAGATTAACAGAGCTTTTGCCATCACGCGCGAGTGCCCTGTTGCCATCACCATTCACCCGTGTTGGATCTCCTTGCTGTCGAGAGACAGTACCAACAAGATACCAATTTTGAAAATCATAAGTTTTAAAATTTGGTGGTGGTGCGGTCCTTTTGCTTTGGGCTTAATACTTTCTCCCCCTTTGGCATGAATCGCCAAAAACGGATACTTTGATTGAAATATCAGCCCTTTTGAAGTGTTCTCCTCCTTTGGCAAATAATATATGAGTGAAAGATTATACCAATGTGGAGAGACAGAGTGGAGTGATGGCGAAGGGTAGATAATACCGATAGAGTTGAGTGGAAGCCTTGTCTTCGCCGAAGACTCCATTTCCCTTTCAATCTACGACTTAGTATAGAAATATACTTGGAAACATATTAGTCGTAGTCATGGTACGACAATAATATGATATATGCATTTGTACCAAAATGAAAGAGATATGACCAAGAGATATATCAATTAAGCATGATCATAGTTCTATATAACATAGATTGCTCCCCCTAAATATGTGCATGGAGAGGAACACATATTTTGGCCTTAAGTGCCAATTGCACATAATTAGGTTAATGAGAGCATATCTATATCATACAGAATGTGAAGTGCATTTGTGTCATAGTATAAGTGTGATGCTCATGACAGTTTATGCACTTATCAAAGCATGTTGTAAACATTTTAAGCATTTTCCCTTAAGGATTTCAAAGAGGTTTAAGGACCATCCACCTTTGGAACAAAGGTAGCTTATCCTCGTTACAAGGTTAAGCTTTAAGCTCACTTTATCTAGTTTTAACAAAGGATGCATTAATGCAGGAGTGAGATTTTTGAGAAGTTAAACTAGGTATGAAGCAGGGTTAATGCATGGACATGCTTTCTCTTCCTTTTATACAAGATATGTAAAGTAAGTATAGAAAAGGAAGATTTAGGTACAAGTTTGAATGAAAGGAAGTGGTTTTACCCTTTTGTACCTTCACAAAGAGACGCTCTCTTCATTGTGCTTTGTCCTTAGTCTTAGTTGCTTAAGACCTATACTCAAGACAATATATGGAAATATTTTGCACAAGAGAGAGTTCTACAACTAGTGATCCTTTTCTAAGTCATTATTTTTAGATAAAAAGTAGATCACTAATTGCATAAATGTATCATGAATTCTCCTTTTAACTTAGTGCATATCAAGATAGATGTCGATTGAAATTACCATTTGAAATCAACTTGAAATTACATGAAGCACTAAGAAGCATAAGAGATAATTGAAGTTATTCAATGATCAAACAATAGATGCGATCAAAAGAACAACATAGGCATTAGATTTTCAATCAAGCTTAGAATAGGAGAATCCAGCAAATATGCTACTTTAGAGAAAAGATGGGAATTGGAAAATAGTAGCATACTTCATGAGAAACTCATTCTCATGCAAGAGACTATATAAAATTACTAAGATAAAGTAATAGTCTCAATATAATCAAGATATAAGGAGGTTCCTCCTGAAGATATGCATCAAGTATTTGAATAAATTGAATGGATGCATTTACTTTAAAGACAAATAGGGAGAAGCATTATACATCTTGATCAAGGCTCATTAAATTTGCAATAAACAACTTAAGCCTAGTATTCTCATTATGAAAGGATTTAGAATACTCACAACCACACCATTGATTGTTTTGTAGAAGTAGTTGGTGTTGTTCTTGATGTCCTCCTCTTTCATTTGAGAGTCCTCCCTTTGTAGTTGTTCCCTTTTTCTTTCAAACTTATTGAAAATACTCAAGAAGGGTGTTAAAAGCACTAGGAAGTATATGATGAAAGATGATTTCTTTAGATAGGAAATATAAACAATTCATCATTCATAAGTTAAAATCCTTAACATTAGTGCATTTCATTTGAGACAGAGGAATATGCACCTTTTAAACATTTTGATCAATCATAGGAATTTTTACTTCTTCATATTGAATTTATTATCATAACTTTAAAAGCGTATCAATATGAGAACATATATAGCAAAGGCATGAAATGGATTTTAATGGACAGATGCATTTATGAGAATGTGATTGAATGCACATCTAGACAAATTTAGTCCAATAAAGAATCTATTTTTCAATAATGATAATTTAGAGTAAATAACCATTGAAGGTAACTATATTTGATTAGGTAGATGAGTTCCCATACCTTTGCTTTTACCTTTCTTCCTTTGGGCAAAGAGTAACCCTTTAGGCTTGTGCCTTGCACTTATTCTTTTGTAGATTTCATAAGTAAGCTCAAGAGATATGTCATTAGTAACACAAGCACAAGTTTCCCTTTTTGTAATCATTTTTGAGAAAGAGTGAAAGACATAGATTACTAAAACATGGAAACTTTCTAGCATGAATTAGATTATCCATAGATGATGTTATGCTCAATTTTAATTCTTAAAACAAGCATAAATAATCCTTTAAGATTGTGGGAATAAATCTAATTCATGATATGGAAAGTGATAAATGTGAAAGAATCATATCCAATTTAAGCAAGTAGAAATACAACATAAATCATTGGATTGATTTTTCTTTTCATGTTAGATTACGCATTTCCAAAGAGAAACTTATTCTCTACAAGTGAGACTATTTGGGTTACATAGATAAAATCATTAGTCTCACTAATCTAGTTATAGAGAGAGTTTTCCTTTCATAAGTGTCTTAAGGGTTTGAATTCCTTACATGACACCTTATCCTTTTAAGAACATGAAAAATCTCTCTATATCTAGAATCATGGCAATAACAAGATAATTAGAGAAAAAACATGCCATGAGATACTTGCAACAAATTAAAGCATGTAGATTGCCATAGTATGGATATGATGAGTATGCAATTTACCATATGAGAGGAAATTTTTCAAAGAATGGTAATATAATTTAAAGACATTTTAAGTGCTTCCTATTTCTATGTGACTACACAAGACACATGATATCTTTAAGATAATTTCACTTAAAAACATAGATGTTACCATCCTTTGACTTTCCTCCATGTTGTATGCCTTGATTTTTCCGTGTAGAATAATTCTTTATTTCCTACAACATCAATATCTTTCTCGAGATGATATGAGTTTAAGTCATAGTAATTTGAAAAATAACCTTGGGTCAATCATGGATATAGATCATTGAAGATTGATAGCTTGAGTTGATTGAATTGACTTTCTTAAGCACCCCAAAGCTTCATATCATCTCCTTCTCCTGCAAAGCTTGTCAAGCATATTTTGGTACCCATCGCTTGATGGGTCCATCACAGTTAGTCAACAAAGATCTAGGAACCCAAAAGTCCTTTGTGTTAGCACAAAGTAAACTCATTACCTTTCTAGCACAAGTTGCAATTTTGGGTTGCCTAGTTATATGAGAATTAATTGACAAGCTATGAGTGGGGTTGTTACCAATGGGACAATTTTTGCATTGATGTCCCTTCTTTCGGCATATGTAGCATAGACGATCTTCAATCCTTGAAGATTTCTTCCTTCCTTGTTTCTTGCTTGCTACATGGTTAGTGAATATTTTCTTTTCTAACCTTATGCCTTTTTGTTTCAAATGGGGACAAGATTTGATTAAGTGTCCCTTCTTTGAGCATTTAAAACAAAGTCTATCATCCTTGTTAATAATCAAGCCATTTTTAATGTAGGGACAAGACCTAATCAAGTGTCCCTCTTCAAAGCATTCACTACACTTCTTATTTTTCTTAGTGTGAAGTGTGGCTTGATCATTACCTTGGATGTTACCTTGTATGGAGGCATGGTTGAGGCTTTTGGAAGAGGTATTGATTTTCTTCTTTTGTTTCCTCCTCTTGGCAATCCTCAAGTCCTTGACATTTTCTTCAAGGAATTTTGTGCATGCCTCGGTTATTCCCGTCTCAAGCTTCTTCACCATGTGATCACGGTTATCTTGAGAAGGTTGAGCAATGCTCTTCCCTCTAAGTTGTGTCAAGCTCATCTTTAGCCTCTCATTTTCTTCTTTGAGCTTTTGATATGTATCATCTTTTGTTCCTGCAATTTCTAGCTCAAAAGAAGATTTGCTTGTCGACGGACAACAAGCATTAGCACATGGTAATATAGATTCAATTTGAATACATGTGCATGAGTGAGGTTGTTGGGATTTTAAGTTTTCTATCACAACCTCATGAGTAAAGTTTAATATGATATGATCATCTCTAAGATTTTCATGAGAACATAGAAGCATATCATATTTTTCTTGAAAAGCTAGATTTTCAACTTTTAACTTTTCTACTTGGTCCTTAAGCAAGGTATTCCTATTTACTAATTGAGCTATACAATGTAAAGCGTTATCTTGCTCAATTGAAACAGTTTCATACCTTTGGACCAAATCAACATGAGAGCACTTTAGCTCCTCATGTTCCTTAGTCAACTCGTCAAAGCATTGCATTTTCATGGAGAGAATACTTTCTAGCCTTTGACGAGCTTTGCTTTGCTCTCTCGCTCTTTCTATAAGTTTGAGCATGACCGCCTTATCTTCTTGGATTAGGTGAGCGTAGAGTTGCATGAAGCTTCTTTCTTCCTCCTCATCCTCATTTGTGCTTCCGCTATCATTTTCATTAGCCACACAACATATGTCGGAATCAAAATGGGAAGACAAACCTTTTGGAGAGGTGGATTCCTCGTTTTGTCTCCATCGTTCATTTTCTTCTTCTTCCTTCAAAGGGTTAGTTTCACAAATACCAAAGGAAGTAGAAGCACAAAATGAACTATCATCTTTGGACTCATCAAATTTGCTTTTAATTCTAGTCCAAGTATCATGCACATCACAAATAGGTTTGTCATATTTTATTATGAAGGCATGATAATCTTCTTTGCTAAGGGATTTACTTAAGATGTCATAAGCTAGATAGTTTAAACATATACATCTTAAATCTTCTTCGGAGGCATTTTCCTAGCATAGTTAGGAGGAATAATACTCTTGTCTAAAATTTGTTCTAATTGTGGATCTACCGTTCTAAAAGCATTTATCACCCTAGTAGACCACGAATCATAATTAGAACAATCGGGAAGTAATATTTCAAGAGTTACCTCCTTGTTCTCCTTGGAGTTCTTGCTCTTTTGGGATCTTCTTTGAGCCATCACTTCGAGTTGTTATACTCAAGATGAAGTGCCTAGCTCCGATACCAATTGAAAGTCGCCTAGAGGGGGGGTGGATAGGCGGAACCTGAAAATTAAAACTTTATCCCCCAACTAGATCCTTTGATTAGTGGTTAGAACAAGATATACAATTGTCGGAGTATAAAAACTAAGTCCTTGCTTGAAAAGAGTATTGCTTTCAAATAATGCGGAATTGATAAGACAATACAACTAATAAGTCTATGAGAATAAAGCAAGAAGGCTTAAATGAGAAGAGCAATAAGTCAAGTTGTTTCTTGTGAAGTGTTGCTTCACTAAATGAGAATTTAACTTGAAGCAACACCAAATGATATTAGCAAATAATAGCACAAGAAAACTTAGAGTAAGGGAAAGCAAACAAATCACAAGCAATAAACACAAATGACACGGGTGATTTGTTTTACCGAGGTTCGGCCCTCGAAGGCCTAGTCCCCATTGAGGAGTCCACTAAGGACGGGTCTTTTTCAACCTTTTCCCTCTCTCCACCAATCACACAAGGATTGGCGAGCTCTTCTTCTTCTCAAGGATCACTCTTGATCCCGCAAGGACCACCACACTCTTTGGTGTCTCATGCTAGCTTTTGCAAGCCTCCAAAACTTTGGAGGAAGTTCAATGGGAGTCAAAACTCCACGCACAAATGAACACAAAGATGTAGCACACACTATCTCTCAATGAATCTCACAAGGCACTAGGGCTAAACTCAATTGAGTAGCTCTCAATTGCTTGCTCTCTCTTTTGTGGCACTTGTGTTGGTTGTAGTGGTCTAAATCTTGTGTATAGGATGGATCAATGAATAGAAGTGGTTGGGAGGGCTTGAGTATGTCAACTAGATGACTTGGAATGTTGCTTGGGCTCCCACTCTATGAAGTGGCCGGTTGGGGTGCTATTTATAGCCACCAAACGAAATATGGCCATTGGAGAAGTCTGCTGGCGATGGGCGCACCGGACAGTGTCCGGTGAGCCGCCACATCAGCCTGCCGTTGGGTTCCGACCGTTGGAGCTCTGTCTTGTGGGCCCGCCTGGCTGTCCGGTAGCGCATCGGACAGGCCCTGTAGACTGTCCGGTGTGCCACCCGCGCGTGCGCTGCTCCTCTACGCGCGCTGGCGCGCATTTAATGTGTTGCAGTCGACCGTTGCGCGCGAAGTAGCCGTTGCTCCGCTGGCTCACCGGACAGTCTGGTGTTACACCGGACAGTCCGGTGAATTTTAGCGGAGCGGATTCCCGAAGCTGGCGAGTTTAGAGTCGCTCTCCCTTGGGGCACCGGACACTGTCCAGTGGTGCAACGGACAGTCCAGTGAATTATAGCGAGGCGCCTCTGAGATTTCCCGAAGGTGAATAGTTCATCTTGGAGTCCCCTGGTGCACCGGACACTGTCCGGTGGCGCACCGGACAGTCCGGTGCCAGACCAGGGCACACTTCAGTTGTCCCTTGCTCTCTTTGTTTGAACTCATTCTTGGTCTTCTTATTGACTTATTGTGAACCTTAGGCACCTATAGAACTTATAGACTAGAGCAAACTAGTTAGTCCAATTTTTTGTGTTGGGCAATTCAACCACCAAAATCAACTAGGAAATAGGTATAAGCCTAATTCCCTTTCAGCTTGTGTAACGCCCCGAATTTTGGAGTTGAATTTTTTCTTTTCTTCACTCGCTAAAATTCGGGCGTTACCCTTTCTTTTTCCTTTTCCCTCGCTAAACCTTGATCTTTTCCAAAGTTATAGCGGGATTCGGCTTGGAATTCCCATGTAAAGCAAAACCCTAAAATACTTTATGGTGTTTGATGCACCATGCCGAACCATGCATTCTTTTGGATTGTTTGAAAACGTGGATGCATTCATCTAGAAAAAACGGATTTCAAAAAGGAGAAAACTTTTTCTTTTTCTTTTTTCTTCTCTCTCTCCTCCCCTTTCCTCTCTCTCCCGCGCCGTGGGCCGCCCCTGGCCGGCCCAGCCGCCCCCGCGCGCCCCCTCTTAGGCCTAGCCGGCCAAACCGCTCCCCCCTCTTCCCCCAAATTCCTCTCTCTCCCTCCCTCTCTCCCATTCTCCCTAGCCGCCGCCGCCCCCTGCCCTAGCCGCCGCCCCTGCTCGTCGCCGGTTCGGCCGCCTGTCCCCGTACCCGGTGAGGTCCCCCTCCCCCCCTCTCCTCCCTCTCCCCTCTCCCCTCCTCTCCCCCTCCCCGGCCCAGCCGCCCAGCTCGGCCGCCCCTGCCTAGCTCGACCGCCGCCGCTCGGCCGCCCCCGCGCCCTCGGCTCGGTCGCCCGCTCGCCCCGGCTCGGCCGCCGCCTCGGCCGGCCCAGCCGCCCCAGCTCAGCCGTCCCTGCTCGCCCCTGCCCCGGCCCAACCGCCGGCTCGGCCGCCCCCGCCCAGCTGCCCCGCGCCCCTGGCCGGTTCGGCCGCCCTCTGGCCAGCTCGGCCGCCCCCGCCCGGCCGCCCCCGCCCCTGCCCCCGCCGGTTCAACCGCCCCTGCCGGTTCGGCCGCCCCCCTGCCTGCCCGGTTCGGCCGCCCCCCTGCTCGGCCGCCCGCGCCGCCGGTTAAACCCCTCCCCCCTTTTTTATTATTTTAGGCAAGCTAATCATTGTTCATGTTAATGAAATAGGAAACTTAATTTAGAATTCCGTTACGTTAGTCAATTCATATAGTTAATTGTTTATCTCGTTTAATGTTGATCAACTAAAAATGGCTAGGTTTCCATTAGCGCATATAGCTAATTCTTTCGTTAGAACCAATTGGAACTAGAGCACGCAATGTTTAGTTATTCGTTTACCCGTAGCGCGTCTCGGGCGTAAGCTTTAACCCCTGCGAGACCTTTCCCCGTTTCTTTCTAACCATAATGAATGCGATATCGAATGTCATACTTTATGCATATTTACTTTATTTGTTCCCTTGTATGGTGTACTGTTTGTTTCCTAATTTGAATGGATGGATGTATGTATGCTTGCAATCGCATAGAGAACGATCCGGTCGAAGAGCCCGAGGAACCTGCAGGAGAAGCCCCTGAGCAGCAGTCGGTTGGTGGAGGCAAGTGTCCTTTGACCCATCTCTGTCCTATTCATTCTTTAATTCACCTCCCGCATTACATATTTATACCTAAGGATTTACTAGCTTTTGTTATCCATGTCCTTGTTTACCTATTTGGGTTGGATTATGACTGCTCAGTCTGATGCTATTGCTCAACTCTAATCAATGAACATGATGAGAATTATCTATGATACGCTGTTTTCCCTCTTATTTATGATCCTACTTGTGACCTTCAAGAGGGCTCGAGCGGTTTCTCGAGTGCCTCTCCATAAGGACCTGTTCGTTGGATGATCGCCCGGGAAAACAGTGCAACCATGAGGGTGGAATGGGACGCCCTTAGCTGAGTAATTAGAGGAACTGAGGTGTAGTTCGCTTCACCGTCGTGCCATCAATGGGGCTCGGTGTATGCGGCTCGCTCTGCCAAGGTTGATTTGTCCCTTGGAGAGGAGTGCGGTACATTTAGGAAACCTAACGGGCGGCTACAGCCTCAGGGAATCTTTGTAAAGGCTACGTAGTGAGACCCTGCCTACTCACCTTGGTAGTGTTTAAGGGTTTGATCGGCCCGAGGCAAGAGGGAATCACGACTTATGGGTAAAGTGCGCAACCTCTGCAGAGTGTTATGAAACTGATATATCAGTCGTGCTCGCGGTTATGAGCGGCCAAGGGAGCTCCAGTGATTAGTGATACTTGATCAGAGACATTTTGGTTTACAGGTGGCAATGAGATTGATGGTTCTGGTTATGACTATGGTGCTGGTAAGTGGTATTCTTTCCGTTTGGAAAGGATACATTGGACTAATAACTTGGGTTAATGCTAAAACCTGGCTTTCTACTAGTAAATAATAATCTGACCAACTAAAAGCAACTGCTTGACTTATCCCCACATAAAGCTAGTCCACTACAGCCAAACAGGACGCTTGCTGAGTATGTTGATGTGTACTCACCCTTGCTCTACACACCAACCCCCCTTCCCCAGGTTGTCCGCATTGCAACCACTGCTCAAGAGAAGATGAAGCCGTGGAAGGAGACTTCCAGGAGTTCCAAGACTACGATGAATTCTAGGCATGGGTTAGCGGCAACCCCCAGTCGGCTGCCTGTGAAGGCCGCGTTTATCTACGTTTCGTTTTCGCACTTTGATTATTGTAAATACTATGTGGATGTCTCAGACATATGATGTAATCGACTATTATTTCCCTTTTAATGCTATTTGAGCACTGTGTGATGATGTCCATGTTATGTAACTGCTGTGTACGTGAATTGCTGATCCTAGCACGTACATGGTTCGCATTCGGTTTGCCTTCTAAAACCGGGTGTGACATAAGCTAGTATCAAAGCCGTGCTGACTGTAGGACCGCTAACCTAGAGTAGAATGGTCGTTCTAAGGACTATAGACCTCTGTCCCTGCCTTGACTTTGATATCTCTTCAAAAGTTGGTCATATCGACCAAAACTATGTCCTACTATATATTATACCTTGCTGAAAATTATGTTTTATTCTACTCCTTCATTTATTTATGGTTCATTACTTGCTGGTCATATTAATTCTGTTCTCACTCTTTTGCTTGCAATGTCTTTTGTAGATGGCTCGTCTTAGACACACTGCACGAAAATCCGTCATCCCCTTCTTACCCTCCCGCCTTGCTGAGCGTCCGCTTCACCGTCCAGTGGCCGAACAGTCCAGTCACTTGGAGAGGCTGCACCACCGCCTGCACGAGGAGCAGGAGCATCGACGAAAGGAGCAGCAGGGCTCTTCTTTCTCGCTCCAGCAGGAGATAGAGTCCGTGAGGAGCTGCTCCCCTGTGCTTCCTCTAGAGGTGCCCCCTGCACCACCACTGGGCGCCCCAGTCTCGGGAGTAGCTGCTAGAGGAGACCCAGACGACGGAGGTGGCGACGACAGCTCGAGCCACGACACCGACTTCTCTGCTGACCAGGAGCCGGAAGGATGGGTTGTTCGACCCATCACTCGTGACGCTGCTCGCGGGTGTCACTTCCACGATGCGCTCGACACCCTGCTACGTCGGGCACTTGACCGGCGTACTTGGTCCATCGAGTATAGCTGTGTGGTCTACCAGCATAGTCACGGGGTCTACCCGGACCGCTGGGAGGCAACCTGCTTGGTGCGTCGTCCAGAGAACAGTCTCTGGGGTGCAGAGGTCTGCTCAGAGCACTATTCCATTTCTGAGCGGGACTCAGCTGAGGCGGCCATGCAAGATGCCGCACGGCGTGCGCTTTCGCACTACTGCTCGGTTCTCGATGGGGTAGCTGATGGTCTCAACCTGAAGTATTACCCCCGCCGTCCATCTGGCAGCACAGGAGGCGTGATTGTCTCACCCGTTGGTGAGGACAATCCTAGGTTGAGCAGCACAGTCAACCTAGCCGCCGTGCTAAACACGGAGCTGGACCATGCACTAGACGAGCTGAGTAGGGCTCGTGCTGAGATCGCCCAGTTGCGGGCTGAGCGAATGGAGCGTCGTCACCTGGATGATGGTTCCCCCGCTCCCGTCGGGACTCAGCACCCGTACCGCTCACCTCGGCGTGGACGCCAGTCTTATGGCAATCCCGACTGCAAGACCAAGATAGACTTGGAACCATAGATCGCTAGAGTCAGATCTTGTAATTAATACAAAATATATACATAGAAGCTGCAGTCTTAGCGTTAGTCTCGCTCTTAGTTAGTCTTAGTTAGACAGGGTAGTTTGCTATATCCTGTGCATTTATGCTTGTCATGATGAACTATGTTTGATTTGGATCTTTGTAATGACTGTCACTAGAGTGTGGGTATCCCCTGCATTTTGGTTTACCTGTCATATGTTAAAGGAGTTAGTTATCTAGTTGGGAAACCTTTTATTCCACTTTCCTCTTTATCTGAGAAGCTGTGTTGGTCTGTGTTGGAGATCAGTGAAGATGCTCATCTGTTCAGTGTTGTTGAAGAATTCTATACTCTTTTCTTATGCTGCAAGATTTTCAAGGTTGGTTCTGATGCGTGGTTGCATTCTGCAGATGTCAGAGAACAGGCGCAGAGGAGGAAGGCGTGCTCAGCAGGAGCAAGCCGGTCAGCAAGATGAGGCGCCCCAGCAACAGCAGCTGCCGCCCCCGCCCCCGATGTCCATCGAGCAGATGTTTCTGATGCAGACTCAGGCAGTTCAAGCCATCGGTCAGACTCTGGCCGCCATTCAGCAGCAGCAGTAGGCACCACCTCAGCCTCAGATGCCTCAGATGCCCCGGGACAAGCGTGCTGAATTCATGAGAGGTCATCCCCCAACGTTCGCTCATTCTTCTGACCCCATGGATGCTGAAGACTGGTTGCGCACTGTGGAGCGGGAGTTGCATACCGCTCAGTGTGATGACACGGAGAAAGTCCTGTATGGTCCTCGTCTATTGAGAGGAGCAGCCCAGTCATGGTGGGAGTCTTATCTCGCCACCCATGCCAACCCCGACACCATCACCTGGGAAGAGTTTAGAGGTAGCTTTTGTCAGTACCATGTGCCCGCAGGTCTGATGACAGTGAAGAAGGAGGAATTCCTGGCCCTCAAGCAAGTGTCATCGTCTGTCAGTGAGTACCGGGACAGGTTTCTACAACTGTCTCGCTATGCTCCTGAAGATGTCAACACCGATGCCAAGCAGCAGTACCATTTTCTGAGAGGCTTGGTCGACCCTCTGCAGTATCAGCTGATGAATCACACCTTTCCGACATTCCAGCACTTGATTGACAGGGCAATCATGACAGAAAGGAAGCGTAAGGAGATGGAGGACCGTAAGCAAAAGATTAGTGGACCCCAGCCTGGAAGCAGCAGTCGTCCTCGTTTCTCAGGCAATCAACCTCAGCAGTTCAGGCAGAATCAGCGTCCACCTCAGCAGCATCAGCAGTTCCAAAGGCAGTATCCTTAGCACCAGTATCAGAATCGTCAGAACAATCAGTCAGGAGGAGGCCAGTTTCAGAGGCAGAATCAGCAGACACCTCGTCTTCCTGCCCCCGCAACCCAGCAGAACAGTCAAGCAGCAACAGCTCAGGTCGGAAACAGAGCATGTTTCCACTGTGGAGAGCAAGGCCATTGGGTGATGCAATGTCCAAAGAAGGCAGCCCAGCAGCAGTCAGGCCCCAATGCCCCAGCAAAGCAGAATGTGTCTCAGCCTGGAGCAGGCAACCGCTCTCAGCCGCGTTATAACCATGGGAGACTGAATCACTTGGAGGCTGAAGCAGTTCAGGAGACCCCCGGCATGATAGTAGGTATGTTCCCAGTCGACTCCCATATTGCAGAAGTGTTATTTGATACTGGAGCAACGCATTCTTTCATTACTGCATCATGGGTGAAAGCACATAATCTTCCAATTACTACCATGTCAACCCCCATTCAAATCGACTCAGCTGGTGGTAGAATTCGAGCCGATAGCATTTGTTTGAATGTAAGTGTGGAAATAAGGGGGATAGCATTTCCCGCTAACCTCATAGTAATGGGTACTCAGGGAATAGATGTCATCCTAGGGATGAATTGGCTAGATAAGTATCAGACAGTTATCAGTTGTGATAAGAGGACTATCAAGTTGGTGTCCCCACTAGGAGAGGAAGTGGTGGCCGAGTTAGTCCCGCCTGAGCCGAAGAAAGGAAGTTGTTATCAAATGGCTGTCGATAGCAGTGAAGCAGACCCAATTGAGAGGATCAAGACTGTGTCTGAGTTCCCAGATGTGTTTCCAAAGGATTTACCGGGTATGCCACCAGAGCGGAAAGTTGAGTTTACCATAGATCTTCTTCCTGGAACCACCCCCATCTATAAGAGAGCTTACAGAATATCTGGACCAGAGTTGGTTGAGCTTAAGAAGCAGATTGATGAGCTGTCAGAAAAAGGTTACATTCGGCCAAGCACCTCACCTTGGGCTGCCCCTGTCCTATTTGTGGAAAAGAAAGATGGCACCAAAAGGATGTGTATCGATTATCGAGCTCTAAATGAAGTCACAATCAAGACCAAGTATCCTTTGCCCAGAATAGAAGATCTGTTCGACCAGTTGAGAGGAGCCAGTGTGTTCTCAAAGATAGATCTGAGGTCGGGTTATCATCAGCTCAGGATTCGACCTTCAGACATTCCGAAGATAGCATTCATTACCAAGTATGGGTTGTATGAGTTCACAGTGATGTCTTTCGGTTTGACAAATGCACCAGCCTTCTTTATGAACTTGATGAACAGTGTATTTATGGATTATCTTGATAAGTTTGTGGTGGTATTCATTGATGACATTCTGATTTATTCTCAAAGCGAAGAAGAGCATGCAGATCATTTAAGGATGGTATTGCAGAGATTGCGAGAGCACCAGTTGTATGCAAAGTTGAGCAAGTGTGAGTTCTGGATCAGTGAAGTCTTGTTCTTGGGTCATATAATCAACAAAGAAGGATTGGCTATGGATCCGAAGAAAGTGGCAGACATTCTGAACTGGAAAGCGCCAACAGATGTCCGAGGAATCAAGAGTTTCATTGGAATGGCCGGATATTATCGGTGATTCATTGAAGGGTTTTCGAAGATTGCGAAACCAATGATAGCGTTGCTAGGCAACAAGGTTGAGTTCAAGTGGACTCAGAAATGTCAAGAGGCCTTCGAAGCGCTGAAAGAGAAGTTGACTACAGCGCCTGTCCTAGTCTTGCCTGATGTGCACAAGCCCTTCTCGGTGTATTATGATGCTTGTTACACTGGTTTGGGATGTGTGTTGATGCAAGAGGGAGGAGTTGTGGCTTACTCGTCCCGACAGTTGAAGGTTCATGAGAAGAATTACCCAATCCATGATCTAGAGTTGGCAGCAGTGGTTCACGCACTGAAGACATGGAGGCACTATCTGTATGGACAGAAAATCGATGTTTACACAGATCACAAGAGTCTGAAGTACATATTCACTCAGATAGAGCTGAACATGAGGCAGCGAAGATGGTTAGAGTTGATCAAAGACTATGAGTTGGAGATCCATTACCATCCAGGCAAAGCGAACGTAGTGGCAGATGCTTTGAGCAGGAAGAGTCAAGTCAATCTGATGGTCGCTCACCCGATGCCTTATGAGTTGGCCAAAGAGTTTGACAGGTTGAGTCTCGGATTTCTGTATAATTCGCGAGGAGGCACAATTGAGTTGGAACCTACCTTGGAGCGGGAAATCAAAGAAGCGCAGAAGAATGATGAGAAGATCAGTGAGATCCGGCGACTGATTCTGGAAGGTGAAAGGGAATTAGGCTTACACCTAGTTCCTAAATAATTTTGGTGGTTGAATTGACCAACACAAATGTTGGACTAACTAGTTTGCTCTAGTGTATAAGTTATACAGGTGCAAAAGATTCACACTCAGCCAATAAAAAGATCAAGTTTTGGATTCAACAAAGGAGCAAAGAGGCAACCGAAGGCACCGGACAGTGTCCGGTGCGCCACCAGAGGACTCCAACTCGAACTCGTCACCTTCGGGAATTTCTCAGGCCGCTCCGCTAAAATTCACCGGACTGTCCGGTGTACACCGGACAGTGTCCGATGCTCCAAGGGAGTGCGGCCTCAGGAACTTGCCAGCCTCGGGTTCGCGCAGCAGCCGCTCCGCTATAATTCACCGGACATGTCCGGTGTGCACCGGACTGTCCGGTGCAACCTCGGGGCAACGGCTACTTCGCGCCAACGGTCACCTGCAGGCGCATTT
This sequence comes from Zea luxurians, assembly GCA_029449295.1. NCBI lineage: Eukaryota > Viridiplantae > Streptophyta > Magnoliopsida > Poales > Poaceae > Zea > Zea luxurians. The sequence goes on from JAOPSE010000014.1 coordinate 79,890,622, forward strand.
AATGCGCGCTCTGCGCGCGCAGACGTCAGGCGCGCCCATACCGGCGCACCGGACAATGAACAGTTGATGTCCGGTGTACACCGGACATCCAGGCGGGCCCAGAAGTCAGGAGCTCCAACGGTCAGAATCCAACGGCACTGATGACGTGGCGGGGGCACCGGACATGTCCGGTGTGCACCGGACTGTCCGGTGCGCCATCGACAGACAGCCTCCACCAACGGTCATGTTTGGTGGTTGAGGCTATAAATACCCCAACCACCCCACCATTCATTGTATCCAAGTTTTCCAACTTCCAATCACTATACAAGAGCTAGCATTCATTGCAAAGCACACCAAAAGAGATCAAATCCTCTCCCAACTCCACACAAAGCCCTAGTGACTAGTGAGAGTGATTTGTTGTGTTCATTTGAGCTCTTGCGCTTGGATCGCTTCTTTTTCTTTGGCTTTCTTTCTTGTGATCAAACACTCACTTGTAATTGAGGCAAGAGACACCAATTGTGTGGTGGTCCTTGCGGGAAGTTTGATTCCCAAGTGATTTGAGAAAGAGAAGCTCACTCGGTCCTAGGGACCGTTTGAGAGAGGGAAGGGTTGAAAGAGACCCGGCCTTTGTGGCCTCCTCAACGGGGAGTAGGTTTGAGAGAACCGAACCTCGGTAAAACAAATCCGCGTGTCTCACCTCATTATTCGCTTGCGATTTGTTTTTGCGCCCTCTCTCGCGGACTCTATTATATTTCTAACGCTAACCCGGCTTGTAATTGTGATTATTTTTGAGATTTTCAGTTTCGCCCTATTCACCCCCCTCTAGGCGACTTTCAGAAGGCAAAGGCAAAGATTTTCGGGAAGATGCTGAAGGTGTGGTATGGTTCAAAGACTGCTTGTGTGTTCCCAATGTCCAGACTATTTGGGAGTTGATTCTCAAGGAAGCTCATGAGACAGCTTATTCGATTCATCCTGGAAGTGAGAAGATGTATCAGGATCTGAAGAAGAAATTCTGGTGGTACGGAATGAAGAGGGAAATCATAGAACATGTGGCTATGTGTGATAGTTGTCGGCGGATCAAGGCAGAGCATCAGAGACCAGCTGGAGTGTTGCAACCGTTGCAAATCCCTCAGTGGAAATGGGATGAAATCGGTATGGATTTCATAGTCGGATTGCCTCGCACTCGAGCCGGCTGCGATTCCATTTGGGTAGTGGTGGACCGCTTAACCAAGTCAGCCCACTTCATACCTGTCAAGACCAGCTACAGCAGTGCAGTATTGGCAGAATTGTACATGTCTCGGATCGTTTGTCTTCATGGTGTGCCAAAGAAGATAGTGTCAGACAGAGGAACGCAGTTCACATCTCATTTCTGGCAGCAGTTGCATGAAGCCTTGGGCACGCATCTGAATTTCAGTTCAGCTTATCATCCGCAGACAGATGGTCAGACTGAAAGAACCAATCAAATTCTTGAAGACATGTTGAGAGCCTGTGCGTTACAAGATCAGTCCGGATGGGACAAGCGATTGCCTTATGTAGAGTTTTCCTATAACAACAGTTACCAGGCCAGTTTGAAGATGTCACCTTTTCAGGCGCTCTATGGAAGGAGTTGTAGAACTCCATTGCAATGGGATCAACCTGGAGAAAAGCAGGTGTTTGGGCCAGACATTCTGCTTGAAGCCGAAGAGAACATCAAAATGGTTCAAGAGAATCTGAAGATAGCGCAATCGAGGCAGCAAAGCTATGCAGACACAAGAAGAAGAGAGCTGAGTTTCGAAGTCGGAGACTTTGTCTATTTGAAAGTGTCACCGATCAGAGGAGTCAGAAGGTTCGGAGTGAAAGGCAAGCTAGCACCCCGCTACATTGGCCCGTATCAGATTCTCGCAAAGCGTGGAGAAGTGGCCTATCAGCTCAGTCTGCCAGAAAATTTGTCTGCTGTGCATGATGTCTTTCATGTGTCTCAGTTGAAGAAGTGTTTGCGTGTGCCAGAAGAGCAGTTGCCAGTGGAAAGTCTTGAGGTCCAGGAGGACTTGACCTACGTCGAGAAGCCGATGCAAATCCTTGAGACGGCAGACAGAGTCACCCGAAGGAAGACCATCAGAATGTGCAAAGTCAGATGGAATCACCACTCTGAGGAAGAAGCAACCTGGGAGCGTGAAGATGATCTGATGGCCAAGTACCCAGAGCTCTTTGCTAGCCAACCCTGAATCTTGAGGGCGAGATTCTTTTAAGGGGGATAGGTTTGTAACGCCCCAAATTTTGGAGTTGAATTTTTTCTTTTCTTCACTCGCTAAAATTCGGGCGTTACCATTTCTTTTTCCTTTTCCCTCGCTAAACCTTGATCTTTTCCAAAGTTATAGCGGGATTCGGATTGGAATTCCCATGTAAAGCAAAACCCTAAAATACTTTATGTTGTTTGATGCACCATGCCGAACCATGCATTCTTTTGGATTGTTTGAAAACGTGGATGCATTCATCTAGAAAAAAACAGATTTCAAAAAGGAGAAAACTTTTTTCTTTTTCTTTTTTTCTTCTCTCTCTCCTCCCCTTTCCTCTCTCTCCCGTGCCGTGGGCCGCCCTCGGCCGACCCAGCCGCCCCCGCGCGCCCCCTCTTGGGCCCAGCCGGCCCAACCGCACCCCCCTCTCCCCCCAAATCCCTCTCTCTCTCCCTCCCTCTCTCCCTTTCTCCCTAGCCGCCGCCGCCCCTGCTCGTCGCCGGTTCGGCCGCCCGTCCCCGTCCCCGGTGAGGTCCCCCTCCCCCCCCCCTCTCCTCCCTCTCCCCTCCTCTCCCCCTCCCTGGCCTAGCCGCCTAGCTTGGCCGCCCCTGCCCGGCTCGGCCGCCGCCGCTCGGCCGCCCCCGCGCCCCTGGCTCGGCCACCCGCGCGCCCCCGCCTCGGCTGGCCCAGCCGCCCCAGCTCGGCCGCCCTAGCTCGGCCGCCCCTGCTCGCCCCTGCCCCGGCCCAACCGCCGGCTCGGCCGCCCCCGCCCAGCCGCCCCGCGCCTCTGGCCGGTTCGGCCGCCCCCGCCCGGCCACCCGCCGGTTCAACCGCCCCCGCCGGTTCGGCCGCCCCCTGCCTGCCCGGTTCGGCCGCCCCCCTGCTCGGCCGCCCGCGCCGCCGGTTCAACCCCCCCCCCCCTTTTTTATTATTTTAGGCAAGCTAATCATTGTTCATGTTAATGAAATAGGAAACTTAATTTAGAATTCTGTTACGTTAGTCAATTCATATAGTTAATTGTTTATCTCGTTTAATGTTGATCAACTAAAAATGGTTAGGTTTCCATTAGCGCATATAGCTAATTCTTTCGTTAGAACCAATTGGAACTAGAGCACGCAATGTTTAGTTATTCGTTTACCCGTAGTGTGTCTCGGGCGTAAGCTTTAACCCCTACGAGACCTTTCCCCGTTTCTTTCTAACCATAATGAATGCGATATCGAATGTCATACTTTATGCATATTTACTTTATTTGTTCCCTTGTATGGTGTACTGTTTGTTTCCTAATTTGAATGGATGGATGTATGTATGCTTGCAATCGCATAGAGAACGATCCGGTCGAAGAGCCCGAGGAACCTGCAGGAGAAGCCCCTGAGCAGCAGTCGGTTGGTGGAGGCAAGTGTCCTTTGACCCATCTCTGTCCTATTCATTCTTTAATTCACCTCCCGCATTACATATTTATACCTAAGGATTTACTAGCTTTTGTTATCCATGTCCTTGTTTACCTATTTGGGTTGGATTATGACTGCTCAGTCTGATGCTATTGCTCAACTCTAATCAATGAACATGATGAGAATTATCTATGATACGCTGTTTTCCCTCTTATTTATGATCCTACTTGTGACCTTCAAGAGGGCTCGAGCGGTTTCTCGAGTGCCTCTTCGTAAGGACCTGTTCATTGGATGACTGCCCGGGAAAACAGTGCAACCATGAGGGTGGAATGGGACGCCCTTAGCTGAGTAATTAGAGGAACTGATGTGTAGTTCGCTTCGCCGTCGTGCCGTCAATGGGGCTCGGTGTATGCGGCTCGCTCTGCCAAGGTTGATTTGTCCCTTGGAGAGGAGTGCGGTACATTTAGGAAACCTAACGGGCGGCTACAGCCTCAGGGAATCTTTGTAAAGGCTACATAGTGAGACCCTGCCTACTCACCTTGGTAGTGTTTAAGGGTTTGATCGGCCCGAGGCAAGAGGGAATCACGACTTATGGGTAAAGTGCGCAACCTCTGCAGAGTGTTATGAAACTGATATATCAGTCGTGCTCGTGGTTATGAGCGGCCAAGGGAGCTCCAGTGATTAGTGATACTTGATCAGAGACATTTTGGTTTACAGGTGGCAATGAGATTGATGGTTCTGGTTATGACTATGGTGCTGGTAAGTGGTATTCTTTCCGTTTGGAAAGGATACATTGGGCTAATAACTTGGGTTAATGCTAAAACCTGGCTTTCTACTAGTAAATAATAACCTGACCAACTAAAAGCAACTGCTTGACTTATCCCCACATAAAGCTAGTCCACTACAGCCAAACAGGACGCTTGCTGAGTATGTTGATGTGTACTCACCCTTGCTCTACACACCAACCCCCCCTTCCCCAGGTTGTCCGCATTGCAACCACTGCTCAAGAGAAGATGAAGCCGTGGAAGGAGACTTCCAGGAGTTCCAAGACTACGATGAATTCTAGGCGTGGGTTAGCGGCAACCCCCAGTCGGCTGCCTGTGAAGGCCGCGTTTATCTACGTTTCGTTTTTGCAGTTTGATTATTGTAAATACTATGTGGATGTCTCAGACATATGATGTAATCGACTATTATTTCCCTTTTAATGCTATTTGAGCACTGTGTGATGATGTCCATGTTATGTAACTGCTGTGTACGTGAATTGCTGATCCTGGCACGTACATGGTTCGCATTCGGTTTGCCTTCTAAAACCGGGTGTGACAGCTTGCAAACTTGTTGAGGTAGTTGTAGATCCTTGGTTTTAGTCCCTGCAAAATCATACCGTTGGCGCGCTCCACCTGCCCATTTGTCATCGGGTGAGCTACGGCGGCCCAATCCACACGGATGTGGTGGTCCTCACAGAAGTCTAGGAACTTTTTCCCGGTGAACTGCGTGCCATTGTCGGTGATGATGGAATTTGGGACTCCAAAGCGATGGATGATATTTGTGAAGAACGCCATCACCTGCTCGAACCTGATGCTGGTTAAGGGTCGGACTTCGATCCACTTGGAGAATTTGTCGATGGCAACTAGCAGGTGCGTGAAGCCCCCGGGTGCCTTCTGCAAGGGACCGACGAGGTCCAGACCCCACACAGCAAACGGCCAAGTGATAGGTATTGTTTGCAGTGCCTGAGCGGGCAGGCGTGTCTGTCGCGCATAGAATTGACACCCCTGGCAGGAGCGTACAATCCTAGTGGTGTCGGCCACTGCGGTTGGCCAGTAGAAACCTTGTCGGAAAGCGTTTCCCACGAGGGCTCGAGGTGCTGCATGATGACCACAAGCCCCCGAGTGTATTTCTTGTAATAGCTCTTGTCCTTGGGCAATGGATATGCATTGTTGGAGAATGCCCGAGGGGCTGCGGTGGTGCAGCTCCTTTTCATCACCCTGCAAAACTAACGACTTGGCACGCCGAGCCAGTCGCCGAGCTTTGGCCTTGTCGAGGGGCAGCTCTCCTCGGAGGAGATATTCCAGGTACGGGGTTTGCCAGTTCGGGACCGGTGTGACCCCGTTTCGCTCCTCCTCGACACGCATGGCCTCACCCTCCATGGTCGCGGGTACCTCGGACTGGGTCGAGGCCTCCTCGGGCTCGGGTGCGTCGTTGACTTTGATGGATGGCTGATATATATCCTTAGAGAAGACGTTCGGGGGAACCGTCGTTCGCCCTGAGGCTATTTTTGCCAGCTCATCTGCGGTTTCGTTGTACCGTCGAGCAACATGGTTGAGTTCCAGCCCGTAGAACTTATCTTCCATGCGCCGAACTTCATCGCAGTAGGCCTCCATTTTTCGATCACGGCAGTGGGAGTTCTTCATGACCTGGTCAATGACGAGCTGCGAGTCACCACGAGCGTCGAGGTGCCGAACCCCTAGCTCGACGGCGATGTGTAGGCCATTAACCAAGGTTTCATACTCGGCCACGTTGTTTGACGCTGGGAAATGAAGGCGCAGCATGTAACGAACATGTTCTCCGAGGGGTGAGATGAAGAGCAAGCCCACGCCTGCTCCGGTTTTCATCAGCGACCCATCGAAGTACATAGTTCAATGTTCGGGTTGGATCGGGGCCATCGGTAACTGGGTGTCAGTCCATTCAGCCAGGAAGTCGACCAAGACTTGGGATTTTATGGCCTTCCGAGGGGCGAATGAAAGTGTTTCGCCCATGAGTTCCACTACCCATTTTGCTATCCTACCTGAGGCTTCTCAGGACTGGATGATCTCTCCCAGGGGGGAGGATGACACCACAGTCACCGGATGAAACTCGAAGTAGTGTCGCAACTTTCGTCGTGTCAGAATCACTGCGTAGAGTAGCTTCTGTATCTGCGGGTAGCGGGCTTTGGACTCGGATAGCACTTCGCTGATGAAGTAGACTGGCCTCTGGACGAGCAGTGCGTGCCCTTCTTCTTGCCTCTCAACTACGACCGCGGCGCTGACCACCTGAGTGGTTGCGGCAATGTAAATCAAGAGGGCTTCTCTCGGAGCGGGGGGCACCAAGATGGGCGCATTGGCAAGGAGTGCCTTTAAGTTTCCGAGGGCTTCCTCAGCCTCAGGGGTCCAAGTGAAGCGCTCGGACTTCCTTAAGAGGCGGTACAGGGGCAATCCTTTTTCACCAAGGTGTGAGATGAAGCGGCTCAGAGCTGCAAGGCATCCCATGACCCTCTATACTCCTTTTAAATCTTTGATTGGTCGCATGTTGGTGATGGCCACGATTTTCTCCGGGTTGGCCTCTATTCCCCGCTCGGAGACGATGAATCCTAGGAGCATGCCTCGGGGGACTCCGAAGACACACTTCTCGGGATTGAGTTTCACGCCTTTCGCTCTCAGACACTTGAATGTTGTCTCAAGGTCAGAGACGAGGTCGGAGGCTTTCTTTGTCTTGACAACGATGTCATCGACATAAGCCTCGACCGTTCTGCCGATGTGCTATCCGAACACATGGTTCATGCACCTCTGGTAGGTGGCACCTGCATTCCTCAAGCCTAATGGCATTGTAGTATAACAATACATGCCAAAAGGTGTGATAAAAGAAGTCACGAGCTGGTCGGGCTCTTTCATCTTGATTTGGTGATAGCCTGAGTAGGCATCGAGGAAAGACAGGATTTCGCACCCAGCAGTGGAGTCCACAATTTGATCGATGCGGGGTAGAGGGTAGGGAACCTTCGGACATGCTTTGTTTAGACCAGTGTAGTCTACGCATATCCTCCATTTCCCACCCTTTTTCTTTACAAGAACAGGGTTAGCTAACCATTCGGGATGGAATACCTCTTTGATCAACCCTGCAGCCAGTAGCTTGTGGACCTCCTCGCCTAGGGCCCTACGCTTTTCTTCATCAAAACGGCACAGGGACTGCTTCACAGATCGGGCTCCAGTTCTGATGTCCAGTGAGTGCTCGGCGACCTCCCTTGGTATGCCTAGCATGTCCGAGGGACTCCACGTAAAAACTTCGGTGTTTGCACGGAGAAAGTCGGCGAGCACTGCTTCCTATTTGGGGTCGAGCTCGGAGCCGATCCGGACTTTCTTGCTGGCGTCACTGCTGGGGTCAAGAGGGACGGACTTAACCGCCTCAGCTGGTTCGAAGTTGCCGGCGTGGCGCTTTGCATCGGGCGCCTCCTTGGAGAGGTGTTCCAAGTCGGCGATGAGGGCCTCGAACTCAGCGAGGGCCTCAACATACTCCATGCATTCCACGTCGCATTCATACGCTTGGCGGTACGTGGAGCCAACGGTGATGATCCCATTGGGACCTGGCATCTTGAGCTTGAGGTAGGTGTAGTTGGGGACGGCCATGAACTTGGCATAGCACGATCTTCCCAACACCGCGTGGTAGGTCCCTCGGAACCCATCTACCTCGAAGGTGAGGGTTTCCTTTCGGAAGTTGGAGGGAATTCCAAAGCAGACGGGTAGGTCAATCTGCCCGAGGGGCAGGATACGCTTCCCAGGTGTGATCTCGTGGAAGGGTGCCGCACCGGCCCGGACCTCGGACCGATCAACCCCCAAGAGTTCCAGGGTCTTGGCGTAGATGATGTTGAGGCTGCTGCCTCCGTCCATGAGGACCTTGGAGAGCCTAACGTTGCCGATGATCGGATTGACGACGAGTGGGTACCTCCCTGGGCTTGGCACGAAGTCAGGGTGGTCGCCTCGGTCGAAGGTGATAGGCTTGTCGGACTAGTCTAGGTGGCGCTGCCACCTTCACTGAGCAGACCTCCCGGCGCTCCTGCTTGCGGTGCCGAGCCGAGGCGTTCGCCACCTGCCCGCCGTAGATCATGAAGCAGTTGTGGACCTCCGGGAACTCCTCTTCCTTGTTGCCTTCCTTCTTGTTGTTGCCTTGGCCCTTACCATCTTCCGCTGGGGGCCTGGCCTTATGGAAGTAGCGCCGGAGCATGACACATTCTTCAAGGGTGTGCTTTATGGGACCCTAGTGATAGGAGCACGGCTCCTTAAGCATCTTGTCGAACGCGTTGGCCCGTCCAGGAGGCTTCCGAGGGTTCCTGTGCTCGGCCACAGCGACGAGATTCACGTCAGCGGCGTCACGCTTTGCTTGTGCCTTCTTCCTGGTCTTCTTCTTCGCGCCTCGCTGGGCGGACGCCTCGGGGGCATCTTCCTTCGGCTCTCCCTGAGGCTACTTGTCTTTCCGAAAGATGGCTTCGACCGCCTCCTGATCCGAGGCGAACTTGGTGGCGACGTCCATCAATTCGCTCGCCTTGGTGGTAGTCTTGCGCCCCAGTTTGCTCACCAGGTCTCGGCAAGTGGTGCCGGCGAGGAAAGCTCCGATGACGTCCGAGTCGGTAACGTTGGGCAGCTCGGTGCGTTGCTTCGAAAACCGTCGGATCTCTCGGAGGGATTCCCCTGGCTGCTGGCGGCAGCTTTGGAGATCCCACGAGTTCCCAGGGTGCACGTATGTGCCTTGGAAATTTCCCACGAAAGTCCTGACCAGGTCATCCCAGTCGGAGATCTCTTGGTTGATGGATGGTGGTGAAGTCGCGTTGGGGACGGAACGCACCGTCATCTTAGGTACGAGGGTGACGCCCAGCAGGTCCTTCGCGAGGGTGCTGGCGTCTTTAGCCCGCTTGGGGCTGGCCCGTTGCGGGGGAGCGACGCTCGTCATTGTCTCAGGCACGAGGACAACACCCGACACGTCCCCCGGAGGAGTGTCGGCGTCGTCGACTCGCTCCTGTTCGACAGCCGATAAGGTGCCGCCTCCTGCATGGCCACGGTTGCCCCGTCTCCGTCTCCTCCGGCGAGGAGGGTGGCGGGGATGACCCGAGTGTTCCTCCTCTGCCGCAGAGGGATGCCGTCGTCGAGTTCACCGCTGCCGGGTGAGTCGACTGTCGTTGTTGTCGTGCTGCGAGGGAAGGAGTACCATGTCGTAGCTGCCGTTGAGGGACACGAACTCGAGACTTTCGAAGCGGAGCACCGTCCCGGGCTGAAGAGGTTGCTGAAGTCTACCCATCTGGAACTCAACGGAAAAGTGTTCGTTAACACGCAGCAGGCCCCTACTTGGTGTGCCAACTATCGGCGTTTCGGACCCGGGGGGTTCCTGGACCGACCAGTAAATTTGTTGCTGTGTGTCCCTGCCCATATGGGTTGGTGCGAGATGGAACACAAGTGGGGAATGAGCCTTGTATTATCCTGCACCAGGGTGCTCGTAGTAGGGGTTACAAGCGTTGTGAGAGAGCGAGAGCGGGAGAGCGAGTAGGAGAGAGCGAGAGAGAGAGAGGGTTTGGCCCTGCCCGTCTTCTCCCGTCCCTTTGTCGTGCATCTACTCGTCCTCTTCCTCCCCCCTTTTCTCCTGGACATCCCCTTTTATAGACACAAGGAGATGCACAGCTGTACAATGGGGGTTGTAACACCCTAAAATTCAATTTTGTGAAGACAAGGAAAATTTCTCAAAAATTTTAAATCAAAACACCTTTCTTTAAAGAAAATCATAATTTAGAAGTTTCTAGTTCCGAAATGAATATGTTAAAAATATATAATATAAAATTAAAGATACTTAGATAATCTAAATTTGGATTAGGTTATACAGAAGAATTATGATTAAACTATTTCTTAATATATATATAGTCTACAATATAAATTTGATTTCCCTAGAATTAATAAGGTATGGATTATTCTCTACTATATGATTAAAAGCTTGTCTAAAAGAACTAAAATAAATAAAGAAATATATAAAAATATGTTTTTGCACACTATGCTGAAGTTCTATATGTGTATCCAAATTAAGGGTTTGAACTTTAAACTTGTGTTGATTTGAAATTCAAATGGAGAAGAAAATAGAAAGGAAAAATAAAAGAAAAAGGCTAAGAACACCTTACCTGGGCCTCAGACCCGAATTCGGCCCACACTACCTTCTCTACTGCGCGTAGCCCAATTCTCCTCCCGCGCCCTCTCACCCTGCAGCTGGCGCGTGGACCCGCTTCGTCAGGCTTGCGCCCGTATCCGTCGCGCCGACGTGTGGACCCCGAAGGTCAGCGCCGGGCGCGCGCACTAGCCACTTCCGTGTGGGCCCTCATTGCCAGCTTCATCACTCCGTGCTAGTGACCACTGGATCACCGTTGGATGGGCCCATACCGCAGACACGTACTCATGACCCTGATCGGTGGGGCCATCACGTCGGACCCGTCTTCCTCGCGGCGGACCGTAACAATCGCCGCCGGGGAGCTCGGGATTCCGTTGAAATCCATAACCTCCCGCGGATTCCGCGCCGCGGCCATCCTTTCCCCGAAGATCTCGTGTGGCTCGGGGTATAAAAGGGAGCCCGGGATTCACCAGTGACAAGAAGTGTGGTGAGGAGTTTCCGCCGCCGGAGAATTCACCTTCGCCGCGGCTCGAAGCTCAAACCCGTGGGCTTATGTGTTGCACCGGGCCGCGGGGAAGACGTTGGTGACCTCTGTGGGTGGGATTGGCATCCAGGGACCCCTGGATTTGCCACCGGAGCCATTGACTCGCGGTGGAGCCATCCCTCATCGTGGACAGTGCGACTGCGCGCCCTATTCTCGGTAATAGTTGCTTGCCCGAACTCGTGTTCATCACCGCATGGTGTAGGATCCACTCGATTGAAGTTTTGGGCATCGAAGCTATGGTGTAGCCTCTCTGGCAATGGCGCCGCCGCGCGCCGTGGCTGATCCACCGTCGTCTGGTGTATCGTGGGGAAGACGCCCTGGTGACCGTTGATCGACTGATCGGCGGTTAAGATTAGATCATGGGGGAACGATTCGATCGGGATAGCGTGGGCCGTCGATCTCGCGATATGTGGCGGCGATTGGGTCTATCGTAACGATTCGGCCAAAGTCGATAGTGACCGTTGATCCTTGATCGGGCGGCTGGGGCCATGCACGGGGGTGTGGCGCGCCCAGATCTAATCTGGCGCGTCCGTTCCGATCGGACGCCCGAGATCTTACGATACCCCTTCGCGCTGGCACTTTTGTTAAAGAGCCCCCGTCTTTAGTTTAAATCAACCCGCAGTCCATAGGCACTGTTGACTGAGTCTCGGGTTATTTGTTAAACAGCCCCTGCGTTTCCCATTAATTGAGGCCCAGTCCAGTGCAGTATTAAAGTGATTAAATGAATTAGAAATTAGATTTTTAATACAAAAATAATTGCTAGAACTTAGATAATTCATAGAAAATTCATTTTAGCTCCAAATTGAACCATTCCAGTTTCTAAAATTTTGTAATAATATTATTCATCATTTAGTGTCTCTGTTTTGACATGAACTCTGTCAGAAAATTTATTTATCATTTAATCATATTTTAATCACATTAAACCTTAGGAAAATCATAACTTGAATTCTACAACTCCAAAATTAATAATTCTTTTTCCTGTGATCTTATTTTTATATATAGATTATTAATACGTATTTTGGCATACATGTTTGGTGTAATGTTAATTTTGCCTATACACTGTTTGTTTGTATTGCTACGACTAGTGCGAGGTCACGTGTCACCTGAAGATCATCCTGGTACCTGGATTCTCAAGGCCCAGGCAAGTTGTGCCCTTGATCACTTCTTTTTACCCACTCATGTTCTAATTAATCATAATGATCTGCATAGGTTAATTTTGATGGGACCCAATAGGTTACCCCAGTTTGTCTATCTTTATACCTTGTTTACCACTGAACTTTCTAGGTAGTACTTGCTAGTGCTATATGTGGTTTTGGGTATGAAGATTACACTATTCATGATTATACTTTTGTTATCAGTTGTTATTTACTGTTCATGATAAGATCATTATGTTAATTGGAACATGGAGCGACCACCCGGGAAAACAGTGCTACCACAAGGGAGGAATGGGACCCCTTGGCTGATTAATTAGGAAAGCTAGTGGAAGACTACCTTACCCGAAAGGGGCAAGGGCAGTAGGGGAGTGGTCAGTGTAGGGAGGCCCTCGGGAGGATTTTGCTGCGATGGCGGTCCTGCAAGGGATTCCTGCATTGGAACTTCCTATAAACTGTAGCGGGTTTTCGGAAGCTAGTGGAACTTTGTAAAGGCCTCGTAGTGGATCCCTAGCCATTCACCTCGGTAGTGTCTAAGGGCCTTGCAAACCCTGGCGACATGGGATACACGACTTGTGGGTAAAGATGCGCAACCTCTGCAGAGTGTAAAACTGGTATACTAGCCGTGCTCACGGTCATGAGCAGCTCGGACCCTCACATGATTAAATTATGGAACTTAAACTCAATTTGTCATATGCATTGCATCGCAGGTGAAGTTGTTATTTTTGTTCACTACTTAATTGGGTTTGGTATTTACTTATACTTAGTAACTGCTAATAAAATTTTGACCAACTTTAAAAGCAATGCTCAGCTCTAACCATCTTCTTTGGTAAGCCTTACACTTCACGTGAGCTCCCACCTTTGGCGAGTTCATGCACATTATTCCCCACAACTTGTTGAGCGATGAACGTATGTGAGCTCACTCTTGCTGTCTCACACCCCCCCCCACAGGTCAAGAGCAGGTACCGCAGGATGATGCTCATGGAGGATGCTGCGATGTGTTCGTGAGTGGTCTAGGCCGTCGTCTCCTAGTCAACTTTGGGTTGCTGGACCGTTGTCTCCTTATAATGTAATTATTTATTTTGTATAGAACTCCTGTTATATATAAAGATGTGACATTCGATCCTGTGCCATGATTCATCATATGTGTGAGACTTGGTCCCAGCATACCTGGTGTTTATGTTCGCGCCCGGGTCTTGGTGCCCCTAAAACCCGGGTGTGACAGGGGTGTAGCTTGGAGCTAACATGGCTGGCAGGGAAGTACCCTGAGCCCTGTACAGATAATAACGTGGCCGTCGGGGGCGCCTTGAGCCCTGTAGAGGCAGTAACGTGGCTGTCGGAGAAGTGCCTTGAGTCCTGTAGAAGCATAGCTATTGGCGCTGCATGGATCCTGCTGACGTCTCCTTGCTTCCGTAGGAGGCTTGAGAACCACCGACGTCATGGACGCATGCGGGGAACCATCATTGCCTGTTACCGGGGTAAGATAGATGGGACGCCGGTCTTATTCCTTTGTAGCCTGAGCTAGCTAGGAGTAGGGTAATGATGTATCCCTTGTGGCGCGGTCGATTTGAGCCTGAGTTTGGGCGAGGCGGCGGCTCCTCCGAGGCCGAGGCCCAGGGTCGGGCGAGGACGTGACCCTTCCCGAGGCCAAGGCAGAGGCCGAGCCCTGGGGTCGGGCGAGGCGGAGATCTCCTCCCGAGGCCGAGGCTGAGGCCTAACGTCGGGCGAGGCGAAGCTTCCTGTTGCGCCCGAGGCTGAACTTGGCTGTTGTCGGTTTCACCCGGGTGGTTGGCACAGCAGCCGGAGTGGGGCAGGCGGAGCTGTTTTCCTGTCAGATCGGTCAGTGAGAGGGCGAAGTGACTGCGATCACTTCGACCTTGTCGACTGAGGCACGCGTGTCAGGATAAGGTGTCAGGCGATCTCAGCATTAAATGTGCATGCAATATGGTCGGCTGGTAAGGCGATTTGGCCAAGGTCGCTTGCACGACAAGGCTTGCCTTTGGCTGAGCCGAGGGTGTGCTCACTGCCTGAGGGGACCCTCGGACGAGACGTGAACTCGTTCGGGACCACTGTTCCCGTCCGAGGCCGGGCTCGGTCAAGGCGAGATCGCGTCCCTTAGCAGACGAAGCTTTGACTTTGACCCGAACTGTCAGTCTTCACGGTTTGCTTTGAAGGTATTTACCAGCCGTGTTTAGGAGTGTTGGGGTACCCCTAATTACGGTACCCGACACAGGTGGAAAAAGAATAGGTAAAAGAAATTTTGCTCCTTTACTGTGTGAGAACCCATGCATGGTAGAACACAATGGCCAGACATAGTCGGTGATGGCCCCCCCTTGGGTAGTTGGGCTAGATTGTCCTTATTAGGTATTCATTGACGTGGATTATGGTTCAATTTGAACTTGGGGCCAAAGCAGGCCTAGTAATATATTGGGCCCAGTCGTCGAAACTAATGACGTAAAGCACATATCTATTTCAGTTCTTTCTAGATGATTGAATAAAACATGTGGCTTACAGAGTAGACCCAGCAAGTTCTTCAATGAGGATACAAGTGGCAAGCACACGCACTCGTAGCAAATTCAGCCACAGAACCTCCAAACCGTGACAAGCTAGAGGGCCATCGTAGTAGTGGTCTCCAAAGCATAGTGCTCCTGGTTTAAAGGGTTGGTTTGGTTGGGTACACAGTACATCAGTTTGCACGGCATCATGTCATGTCATGCGTGGTCAATGCTAAACAATCACATGTCAACATTAATTATATGGTCGTCGAGTACGGCTTCGCCAGTCGAGGCCGATCGAGACGTCGTCCTTCTTGTCAAAGATGTTGAGGCGGGTATTCACTTTATCCTTTCTCGAATAAAAGAAATAAAGCTGTCGAGATCTTACGTACGTGTTTGGCTACGCAGTCAAGAGTTAAAGTCTAGTTTATTATTTTGAAATTAGCTATTACACTCATATATGACAGGCAGCATATATACATTACTTTGCCGCTTCTAATTTACATATAAATCCACCATATATATTAGTGACAGTGTGATGAGCTAACTGCTCGTCAGAGTTTGTTGTCGTTGACAAATCTCTGCATGCATATATGTCTGGGCGAATCAAGAGAGATGCGTGCGTGTCGACGTAGTACGTGTGAGAATTTGTTTTTAATATATACTACTATATGTGGTGGTGGTACTAGCTTAGCTACTATATGCACTGTAGAAACCCCAAATTTCAACACGGTTTTGTGAACGCGTAATGACATGGACGTGTGCTGCTTGCCCGGGCCGGGGCGAATTTAATTGCTGCCCAATAAAATAAAATAAAATAAAATAAAATAAAAGCCTGCAGTGACCCCAAGGTTGCACTGGAAGTCTGGAAGAGAGAAAAGCGTTGTTATTGATTTAATTTGGCACAAAGTGGCCACCGAAACTCTATATCCATCCCTGTCCCTGGTATAGCTACAAGCCTACAAGGCAAACGAGAGTAGTTAGCAGTAAGCACATGCATCTCGCCACCTTCCCTTCAGTCTGTCTTGAGTCTTGCTATATAGAGTCTTGCTATATACTCCCTCCGTTTAACTATCCAGCGACAACTAAAAAAACAGAGGAAGTATTATTTAGTGCCTTATTAGTGGTATGCATGTATAATTGGTGGAGAACGAAACACGGCTTTGTACTTGTCAGAGTTCAGAGATCTCGTGCCGGCGGCCGGGGTCCTCAAGTCTACACGCGCAGAGCGGAGAGGCAGAGGCTGGACAAAGATTTCACTCGCGTGCGCGCTGGCGCTATGGACAGGACACACACAGTGCCGTGTTTTCTTCCTGCAGCTCCGTCGTGGTCGAACAGTACTATGATTGGTACGTCGTCGTCGTCGTAGTACGTCCCTGTCGATTGCATGTTCTTTGGAGTACGAGTACTCCTGATCTGAACCTGGACGTCGTCGTTAACAGCGAATCGCCGTTGGACCTGTTCGATCGAGTCTCTCTCCCTCTCCACGAGCGCCCGACCAAACCAATGCAACCGATCGACCAAATTTTTTGCATTTTGGTCCTTTCTTAGAAAAAAAAATCATGCTTAGACCCTAAAAAGTTTTAATATCGTTTTTAATCCTTTGTTTGGCACCATAGCATATGGCGCCGAGATAACACAGTTCGGCTGTTGGGGACTTGTTCTCAAATGCTTTGGATTAAGAACAAGGCAACATAAAAAGTGTTAAATGATAAAGTCCTTCGTCCCCTTAAACATTATTTCCCTTCGGGATATAATGTGTCCCGGACGAAGGTCACAAATAACATATCTTCGTAAGCACAATAATTTAGGACGAAGAGCTTACATGCAACATAAAAAGTAATATAAACATTTAAGTATTACCGCAACATCACTTCTATTTTATTATCATGTAAAAATGGAAATGATTTTAGATTACAAGTGTACCTTCGGATTGCAGGAAAGCAAAAGTACAAGGATGACGGAAAGCAAATGCCAAGTCAGCGTGAATAGTACGGGAGTACTGTTCATCTATTTATAGGCGTGGGACGTAGCCCATGCAAAATTACATTCATGTCCATTACATTTGCTACTGACTTATAGGAATCTATCAAGGCCTAAGTAGTCTTTTCGTCTTTAAGTCGGTTCCCCTTTCTGCTATCGCGACGAAGCTTTCTGCGCATAGCTTCGGCTGTGCACCATCCTTCGTACAGCTTGGTAATCAGCCCGTCCTTTATTTCAATCCCCCTTCGTCTAGCTTTGGCTTCATTCTGACCGTACTCCATGTTCATGATCTGAGTCCGAAGATACCTGTTCATATAACTCACTTGGAAAATATTGTCAAATTATGTTTTTGAGGACCTTCGGAGGACGAAGGCTCCCAACAGTAGCCCCTCGCAATATTAATTTGTTAGTGATAAATTTAGATTGCGATGTGGACGGAGGTCTTAAGCCGAAGGTCCGAAAAAACACCTTCCCTTTGCTAGAATAGCAAAAGTCACTGACACCTGGGACCACACAGTTTCCGTCATATCGAGTGTATAAATAGGAGCCCGCCACATTTAATTTGGCACGCTCTCTTTGCCATCTGTTTTTCCTGCTTATAAAGCTTTCTGCCCAAAAATATTTGTTTTCTTTCCTAGTTTTAAGCTTCGGAAGCGAAAAGTAAGATTTCCGAGGGGATGTCTGAGGAGAAGAAGGCTGGTGTCGAGATGAAGCTAAGTCTCTCTGAAGAGAAGAACCTGGGTTTTCTTGAGGCAATGTCGAAGACCAATACAGAAAAAATCACCAAGGAGATTTTAGAAGGTTTATCTGAAGATACTGGTGACAGCGACAGTTATGATGTAGAAAGCGGTGGGGGAGAGTCCGAAGATCGACCATGGCGGCCAAGTCACTCGGTTTTCGGGAAAACCACTATTAAGCAGAGTCATATTGACAATATGAGGGGGAGATATTTTCGAGATATATCTATTGTGAGGGCTGATGCTGGAGAAAAAACTTCTCCCACCCCCGAAGAAGATGAGGTCGTGATCTTCCGAAGCTTTCTCAAGGCTGGGCTTCGATTCCCCCTAAGCAGCTTTGTTGTCGAAGTCCTGAAGACATTTCAAATCTACCTTCATCAAATTACTCCCGAAGCTATCATAAGAATGGGAATCTTTGTCTGGGCTATGAGAAGCCAAGGTTTAGAACCAAATGCTAAAAGCTTTTGCAAAATTCATGAGTTGTTATATGAGACGAAACCCTGGGGGAAAGAACAATATCACAACAACTTTGGTTGTTACAGCTTCGTGCCCGCTCCGGGTCAAGCTGCCCCGTGCCAACCTTTCGGAAGAGGTGGCCCGGAGCCTGGATGACAGAATGGTTCTATGTAAAGAATGACTTGACAGCGCAGGAAGATGTTAAAAGTATCATTATGCGTCCTATCTGGCAACGCTTCGGACTCCGAAAACCGAAGGTTGAAATGGATGAAGCGGCCGAAGAATGCCAAAGAGCCTTCGGCGTAATCTGCTCCTTTATTGGGACAAGGGACTTGGTCCAAGAGCATATTGCCTTCAGGGTGTGGCCACTTGCAGGAAAGTGGGAAATGCCGAAGGAGACCATCAAAGAGTCTGACGAAGGTGGACTGGTCAGACTAAAATACACATTCAAATACGGGGATAAATTTGTTGAACCTGATGACGACTGGTTAAAAAGCATTGAAACCTTAAGTGACGAACTGCTTGGGGTATATTCGAAGGCCGAGAATACTGCATTATCGGCAGCCTTCGGAGGCCGAAAGAAGAAGAGGCTCAACCGGGTATTTGATGCAATCGGGTTTGTCTACCCTGACTATCATTATCCGGTGCCAGGCCGCAAAAGAAAAAATACTTCTCCTGCAACAGAAGTTGCCCCAGGTGCTTCTAGTGAGCCAGCGCCGCAAAGAAAAAAGATGAAGGTGCTCACCCACCGGGCACGTTTTATTGAGCCGGCCATAGTGCCTGAATTTATCGGTGAAGTCTCTTTGGCCACTGAAACTACAGAGCCAGCTCCAGTGCCGAAGATCGAAGAAAAAACTGAAGCACCTTCAGCAGAGAGGGCATAAAAACCGAGAATTGAAGGACCAAAAATATTGGAAATCTTAAGTCCTTCAGCAAATGTTGAGACAATAAAAAATCAAAAGGGTCCATCGGTGACCCCGAAAAGAAAAAGAATGGTGAACGTGCTAGATGTTTTGGAGACAATTAAGTCTTCAAGCATAACTCCAAAGAAAACTGTTGAACTTTCTGAAGTGTCTACTGAAGCTTTAGTTGCTGAAGCTTCGAAGCAACAACTTGAAGCTGAAGCTGGGCCTTCAGAGCCCACCAAGGAACAATCTTTGGAAACCGAAGAAAAAATAAAAATGTCAGAGCCAATTTTGGTTGAAGAAATTGACACTGCCGCCCCCGAAGCTCCTTCCAACATATGCGATTACATTGTGCGACATGCTTCAGGGAAGAAATTATCTGAAGAAGAGATCTATGAAGCCAATCACTATGCCAGAGAATTAAAATATCCGAAGGGGGCAGTAGTGTTTAATGGGACAAACGAAGATGACTTCCTATACTGTCTCCCTGATAACAAAGAATTATCTGTCTGCCGGGAGATGGCTAGGAGTATGGGGTTTCCGAAGCTTGAAGCAGGACTATGCGCTATGACGAAGGAGGATCTTGCGGATAGCCTTGCCTATAATAGTCTGAAGGTGCGAGAATTGCGCGTTTTTGAAAATTTATGATTCGAAATCTATTATTTTATTCTTATACTAACTTTTTACATATAGGGCTTAATACTAAGCAACGCGCTGAGAGCGCAAAAGAATGCCGAAGACGAAAGCTATGAAATTGCTTTCAACAACCTTCGGACAGAGGTTATCAAACTAAGGAACGAAGCCCTGGAAAAGGACAAAATTCTAATTACATTGGTGGATAAAATAAAGGAGAACGAAGCTGCATTTAAAGCGCAAGTTGCAGCTCAAAAGCATGAGATTGACGATCTTCGGAAGCAATTGGCCCGAGCGAAAGAAGAACGCATACTTGAAGAAACGAGACGGGAATGTAGCGACCAATGGGCTAGTCATTTGGAAGGAACCGTTGAAGAGCTTCGGTCTTCTAAGAAAAGGTGCTACGAAAAATCCATGGAATGTGTAAAGAAAATAAAAACCAGCTTCGCCAGCGTTGGCGCATTTTCAAGTAAGGAAGATTTTGTGAGAGGTAACCCAGAAGGACCGATCGAATGGATCAGCCATGAGGCTGAAGCCTTCGAAGAAATTCTAGGCAGTCGCGGAGACATTTGTGCCTTCTCGGGTGCCAGGGGGATTGCTACTATGCTGGAGAAAAAAGGCTGCGATCATGTTAAGGCTCTTGCACAATCCGAAGCCAGCTTATCTCCTGAAGATATTAAAGATCCCTCGGCCGAAGCTAGCCAAGCTGGTGGAAAATTTTTCACCGACGTCTGGGACAATGGTGGCCGAGAAATGGCCCGAGAAATTATTCAGAAGAGCGAGAATGGCATCCACGACGCTAGAGAAGTAGCTAAGGCCGCTGACAAAAGCTCAGAGCCCGAAGGGCAAATAGGTATTAGCTAATGATTTTTATTGTGTTGTAATTTTTGATTTTAAACTTTCGTTCGCAATTTGTAATAGCAATGTGGCCGTATCATGTCCTCCTTCAGATCCTACTAAAGCGTCTCCGGGCCCTCACCCGAAAGGAGACGAAGAAATTAAAAAGATGGCTGAAGCTATCATGGATGAAGTTGTTAACCGACTTCTGAACGAAGCTGCCGAAGTTGTTTTAAGAGAAGATTAAGCACTATTGTAAAGACTTCTGAAATGAAATATGTGTGACATTTTGTAACTCTGTAATATATTTGCTTTTGATGATTCGATTCTTTACGATGCATGAAACTTTACATACGTACCGTTTTTGAGCCTTCGGCGAAAAAAACACCTTCCCTTCTTTTCATGCTTCGTGAAGATAGAAAAACTTATGCATCACGACCATGTTCATAGTGCTCTGATGAAGGATATCCAAGCTTCGTGAAAATATTCTCCGAAGCTATATTCCGAAGATCAATATCGTATCCCATTGTAACTTAGCACGATTTTCACTTTCTCAAAGCATCCTTTCGAAGGTTGACACTATGTCCCCTTCTTTTGCCATATGCAACATGATGTATGATGCTTATGCTATGCAAAATGATGTGATGATGTTATGTTATGTAGATGACATTTGTTCGAAGATACACACATATCCCCGTAAAACACACAATATTTTTGTATCAGCGCTGACTTTTCGCTGTAAGCTCTGCATTCCCTTAGGAACGACTTTGGAGCTTCTTCGCCTTTTACTTAGGCGGTATCAGCGTTGACTTTTCGCTGTAAGCTCTGCATTCCCTTAGGAACGACTTTGGAGCTTCTTCGCCTTTTACTTAGGCGGTATCAGCGTTGACTTTTCGCTGTATGCTCTGCATTCCCTTTGGAACGACTTTGGAGCAGAAAACTTACACTGCGTTCCCTTTGGAACGGCTTTTTGTAACTTCAGCAAACTTACTCTGCGCTCCTTAGAACGACTTTTTGTTGCTTCGAAGGATTTTTGATAATTCGAAAGGTCCTCCTTGTTATCGCAAATCTTAAAGCTTCAGCAACTTAAGCCTGAGAAAACAAATTTTCCTTGTGGCAAACAACGAAACTATTACATGAAAACTGAAAAATGTTCTTTATTACACAGAAAATAGAACTAAATGGAAAAGACTGCTATCAAGGTAGGATATTTGTCAATAAATGCGCTTCGACTCTGGCACAGTGCTATTGACTGTGCGAGCTTCGGATTGTTCCCTGAGATCCCTTTGGTGTGGAGCATATTGGCTTCCTTCCGGCTGTTGGCCCTGTTGCAGCGGTGGTGGAGGCGGAGGCTGTTGCCAGGAAGCTTAAGGTTGACTCGCCGAAGCAACAGAAACTGCAGGGTGATTGCCTATGTATTCTGGGATGTAAGGCGGATGGTACGAAGCAGTATGCATGACCTGCTTCGGCTGAACTTGTTGTGCTGCAGCTTCAGCTATCTCCTTTTGCTTCTGGATGGTAACATGGCACATTCTGGTGGTATGGCCCTTGTTTTCACCACAGAACAAGCAAAACATTCTCCTTGGTTGATCTCCAAATCTTCCGCCGAAGCCCCTGGCGCCTCTGCCTCTTGGAGCTGGTGGCCGGAAGAAACTTTGCTGTTGCCCCGAAGCCTGTGAGGAGCACTGCGGCCTGTGCTGCTGACTTCCCTTATCATCATTTTGAGTATTGTGGATGGACCTGACATGCCTCGGATAGAATCTTCCTCCGAAGCCCCTGGTCGTTTCAGAAAACCTGAAAGCCTCCTCCCTTCTTTGGCGAAAATCATTGTCGGCACGAATATACTCGTCCATCTTCTGGAGCAGCTTCTCCAAAGTTTGAGGAGGCTTCCTAGCAAAGTATTGAGCTGAAGGTCCAGGCCGAAGTCCCTTGATCATGGCTTCAATGACAATTTCGTTGGGCACGGTTGGTGCCTGCGCCCTCAAACGCAAGAACCTTCTGACATACGCCTGAAGGTATTCTTCATGATCCTGAGTGCACTGGAACAAGGCTTGAGCAGTGACCGGCTTCGTCTGAAACCCTTGAAAGCTGGTTAACAACATGTCCTTCAGTTTTTGCCATGAAGTGATCGTTCCTGGTCGAAGGGAGGAATACCAGGTTTGAGCAACACTCCTGACAGCCATAACAAAAGATTTTGCCATGACTGCAGCATTGCCACCATACGAAGATACTGTTGCTTCGTAGCTCATCAAAAACTGCTTCGGGTCTGAATGGCCATCGAATATGGGAAGCTGGGGCGGCTTATAGGACGGAGGCCAAGGTGTAGCCTGCAGCTCAGCGGACAGGGGAGAAGCATCATCGAAAACAAAATTTCCATGATGGAGATTGTCATACCAGTCATCTTCGTTGAAGAAACCCTCCTGATGAAGGTCTTTTTGCTGAGGCCTTCGGTTCTGCTCATCGTGAGTAAGATGGCGAACTTCTTCAGAAGCTTCGTCTATCTGCCTTTGCAGTTCAGCTAGCCTGGCCATCTTTTCCTTCTTCCTCTGCACCTGTTGATGAAGCATCTCCATATCTCTGATCTCTTGATCTAGCTCATCCTCTTAAGGCGTTGGGCTGACAGCCTTCCTCTTCTGGTTTCGGGCTTCCCGAAGAGAGAGAGTCTCCTGGTTGGGGTCCAGCGGTTGCAGGGCTGCAGCCCCAGTCGCTGAAGCTTTCTTCGGCGCCATAGCGAAGGTTTATGGCTTCCGAAGGTGTTCAAAAACTCAAAGTGGAAGTGAGTTCACCGGAGGTGGGCGCCAATGTTGGGGACTTGTTCTCAAATGCTTTGGATTAAGAACAAGGCAACATAAAAAGTGTTAAATGATAAAGTCCTTCGTCCCCTTAAACATTATTTCCCTTCGGGATATAATGTGTCCCGGACGAAGGTCACAAATAACATATCTTCGTAAGCACAATAATTTAGGACGAAGAGCTTACATGCAACATAAAAAGTAATATAAACATTTAAGTATTACCGCAACATCACTTCTATTTTATTATCATGTAAAAATGGAAATGATTTTAGATTACAAGTGTACCTTCGGATTGCAGGAAAGCAAAAGTACAAGGATGACGGAAAGCAAATGTCAAGTCAGCATGAATAGTACGGGAGTACTGTTCATCTATTTATAGGCGTGGGACGTAGCCCATGCAAAATTACATTCATGTCCATTACATTTGCTACTGACTTATAGGAATCTATCAAGGCCTAAGTAGTCTTTTCGTCTTTAAGTCGGTTCCCCTTTCTGCTATCGCGACGAAGCTTTCTGCGCATAGCTTCGGCTGTGCACCATCCTTCGTACAGTTTGGTAATCAGCCCGTCCTTTATTTCAATCCCCCTTCGTCTGGCTTTGGCTTCGTTCTGACCGTACTCCATGTTCATGATCTGAGTCCGAAGATACCTGTTCATATAACTCACTTGGAAAATATTGTCAAATTATGTTTTTGAGGACCTTCGGAGGACGAAGGCTCCCAACATCGGCGTCATAGGCTATGGCGCCAAGGTACATGCTACGCTGACACAACCCGAACGTCGTGGCGTCGAGGTGTCATCAAGCTCGGCGCCAAGATCTATGACGCCAAGCTTGGTTGTCTAACCATAAAGTGTGTCTAGCTCAGTTGGTAAAGTATAAGGGTTTTAGCCTTGTGGTTGTCGGTTTGAACCTCACGGTAGACATTTAATTTTTTGTCTTTGACACTGATTTGTTTTTTTTGTCTAGATTTTTCATTTATGTCACTGATTTGTTTGTTCAGATTTATTTCTCATCCAGATTTTTTTTATCTTTATGGCTGATTTGTTTATTCGTCCAGATATTTTTTTGTTTATCTCTAGCGGCAGCTGCTGTTAATACGAGTGCTTGCAGACCGGGCAGAAGCGTGCTCTAAGCACCTGGCGACCACCAGATCGAGCTGTGCACCGAAGTCTACGGCTCCATGGCAAATGCAAGTGCAAAGCGATATATACGTATGTTGTACAGTACCTAAATCTCTACTACTATTAAGACTGCAATAGTAGTCTGCCCATTCCGCGTTCTGCCCATTCCGTGTTCTGCCTTTCCGATTCCCTCCTGTCCATTCCGATTCCCTCCTCCCCACGCACAGTCCATTCCCATGTTCTCTGTGCTCTGCCTTTCCGATTCCCTCCTATCCATTCCGATTCCCTCCTCCCCACGCACAGTCCATTCCCATGTTCTCCCTCCTCCCCACGCACAGTCCATTCCGATGTTCTCTGTATAGCCAACGCCTAGCTAAAATTAAAAAAATACACATGGCCCCAATGGGATTTGAACCCACGACCTCTCAAGCAAATGCCAGTGGTAGCTACCACTACACCACATGTGTGTTTATATCTACATCTATAATATAAAACACATCTACTACATCTCTCGCCAAACCCACCTGCTACCCTTGTATGGCCAGGATCACAAATTGATTATGAAACATTTTCTCATAACGGTATAACACACATTTTGTATATAAGTTATTGTAGTATACTCGTATTATATATTCCCGTTGCAACGCACGAGTATTCAGCTAGTATATACTATATGAACGGAATAAGGACAAGGGTGAAACGCTAGACATCATGATGCTTGTAAGGGTCGGTCCTAAGGAAATTTAAAATAATTCCAGTATTCGACAATGTGATTAATAACACGAGTTGGTTAGTTTTTTAAAAACAAACGAGTCAAAAAAAACAAAAAAATCTAGATGAGAAATAAATCTGGACGGACAAATCAACGACATAAACAAAAAATCTAGACAAAAAACAAATCAGTGATAAAGACAAAAGTATTAAAACATCCGATGTGAGGCTCAAACCCAAGACCACAAAGTTAAGAGCTTTGCACTCTACCAACTCAACTAGACACACTTTATGGTTACACAACCGAGCTCGGCGCCATAGATCTTGACGCCGAGCTCACGTCGGCACCACGACGTTCGGGTTATACCAGCGTAGCACGTACCTCGGCGCCATAGCCTATGGCGCCGAGCTGTGTTACCTCAGCGTCATAGGCTATGGCGCCGAGTAGATGGTCCAAAAATGACATTAAAATTTTTAAAGATCTAAACGTGATTTTTTTCCCAGAAAGGGCTAAAATCCAAAAAAAATCGGACCGATCGATCTGCAGGGTGCATGGTACCCGGCTGGCATATATCGGGCCTGTTTGGTTCAGCTTTTCTCTGACCAGCTTTTTCTGAAAATCTGGCTGTGGGAAGAATCTGGCTGTGGAGAGAATCTGAGTATCATTACGATTACGTGTGGAGGAAGATAAAGTTATTTATAGAGCTCAGGATCTAGAAAGTAACAGATTCCTACTATTACAACGACTCAACCGATTATGTGTTTATGTTGATTTTGAATAGTTTTTGTCCCAACGAATTTTATAGAAGCTGGCTGAAAAGTTGAGTGTTTGGCGGTCTACAGCAGATTTTGGTGACCCGAAGCTGCCAGAAGCCGAAACAAACAGGGCCTCGTCACCGCGTAAATTTACTCCAGGAGCGACAAATTCCTCGTGAGATATATCATATCTAGCTGCCGCTTGCGGCCCAAGATTTCCACGACGATTGCTAGCTAGCTGCGTCTGCGTGTACCTGTCCCCGGCCCGGCAAGTCCCAAGTGGAACCACCGACCAAGGAAGCCGAAGGTTTCGTTCAACTTCAAGCTTGCGACGCCGCGTGGACTCCGATCCGTGCATGCATGCATCATTCCAGTCATCTCTCTCTCTCTGAACGAATCATGCATTCCGGCCGGGGCGGCTCCGTGAGACCGTACGTACGTTTCACCGTGAGTGATGAGTGATGACCATCCACGACTCCGACTCGGGAAACTGTAGTCGCGCCGCCGTGCTCTCCGGGTAACGACTGCCCCGGCCGGCCGGATCACTGACGACCGACCGCGCGCGCTGGCTGGCTCTGGCTAACCTCCTGCGTAAGCGTAACAGCGAGTCATGGAGTAGTTTTCCATCCGGTCCTTGGGTTCATTCTCGTCTACATCCGATCAGTTCGTGGCAATTGCTGAAGAACTGCGAGTTTTGAGCGACGGAAAAAGTTTTCGACATATTAATTAAGCGGACGTGGGCATCGACCGGCCGGCAGTTAGTTAAAGCGAGCCCGCGCTTTTAGGTTCCTAGTGATTTTCGTTTTTCTAAGAAAAATCAGTTCATTTTATCTTAGAAAAATAGAAATTCCATGTTAAAATAAAGTTCTCAAACTAGTCTTTAATAGGCTAATTCGTCCGCCGTTCGTAGACACGCAACGACAAATATTCAGTCATTCAAAATTTACTTTAGTCATTCAAGATTTACTTCAACTATTTAATATTTAATTCTACGTGTACGACAGGAACACATATTCAACTATTCAAGGTCCATTTCTTCATTCATCGTTTTTAGAAATTTATAAGCAACAAGTATTCAATTATTTAGTGTTTACTTCGTCCATCCAAAGAGATAAACATTCAGCCACTCAAGGTTTACCCATTCAAGATTTACTTTAACTACAACAATAGCAAATATTCAGCTATTTAAGGTTTAGTTCAGCCATTCATAGTTTTTTTAAAAGTTTTACAAGAAAGAAGCATTCAATAATTTAATGTTGACTTAAGCCATTTAGGGATACTCATCCAGCAATTCAAGGCGATGAGCCGAGGAAGGGAGGCAACTACTGCGACAGACGAGTGGAGGCATGACAGTGAGGAATTGTGAATGTTGAGGTGCCGTAGTTCGACGTAGTGCTAGGTTGTATCAGACCGGATCAGAGTTTGGCTAATTGCAGACGAGTAGTGGTGAGTCCAACGACGACGACGACGACAACGACGCACGAGGAATCAGTTGGGGTGGGGCTAATGTGCAGTGGTGGTTCGGTGGAACTTTAGTTAGGTGGGGCCTGGTTCCTCGGGTCCACCACCCCGTCGTTCTATATATATAGGCCATGTTTGTTTCAGTTCACAAAAAGCTGCTACGGACTGACAAACACTCAGTTTTTCAGTCAGCTTATATAAAAATCAATTTGATAAAAACCATATAAAATCAACATACACACATAATCGACCGAGTCTTTGCAATGGTAGGAATCCATCACTTTATAAATCCTAGAGAAAAGGACTTGAAGAGGTTATTGTATTAAAAGCACGCTGAACTCTACCAGGCAAGTATGTAAAGGACATTTCTGATTATCCGACTCGCTCCCACAAGACCACAATATCCTAAAGAAGATCCTGCACTGCTGTGCAAGGCCTACAAGTACATATTTTAAAAGATAATGACAATTGTCATGGTGCAAGCTAGTCTCCGTTCCAACTATATTCAATGATGAGTATGCATGGTTCTTGCCCAACAACAAAGGTCACTCGATGCCGCCACTAAACTGGAGACAAGGACTCTACGCTCAATTGTTCAGTACTGTTAACGTTAGCTCAGGAAGACCTTGGCATTCTCTGAACAGAAGGAGTATTCCACAATAATTCTTGATAAAATTGATCAAAATAGTATGGTAGAATTGAATGCGTACCGCGCACACACACACTCTCTCTCCTCATGGCGAATTTTGAACTTCTTTTCAAATTCTCGGAGAACTATTTCGAGGTTAGTTCACGGAACCACTGCCATTTGCGCGAGAGCGCTTTCGAGATATATATATCAGAGATTTAATATATTCTCCTCTTTTCAACTGATATTTCTGTTGTTCAAATACTGTAATTTGCATTCGAGCATCCGAAATCTGATTTACAGCCGCCACGTGTGCACCGCCATAAAAGCCGATAAATTGACGACGACACCCACCAAAGTCTACACGCGTGGGTAGGAATGACATGGAGATTCTGTTGAGAAGTTGACTGGCCCGGCTATCGCCCTTCCACTACCCGGCGGCCCGGCCCAATCGCGAGTAGCGACTGCGAAAATGATTTGTCCGCAATAATCACAGTTTGATAGTAATTCAGAGTTCAGTGTACGCAGTTGTCCTTTGCGTTTGTCAAACGTAAATCCAGACCCATGTGTTTGTTAGACGGAGACTGATAATACTCGTTCAGAGCTCATTAGAACGCGTTTTCGAACTGACCGAAGCTACGTCAGGTCGTGAGCCAAAATCTAGTCGAAGTACTTTGAACGAGACCGTGAAAAAAAAGGTTTTACAATGCAAACGAGCCACCGTCATACGATGTTAGGAAGATAAGACTTTTTTGTTATTTACTAATTGGTGTGGCGACAATTTTATTATTAATATGGATAACAAGTCCGATCTAGCACCAAACATTAGGGGTGTATTGACTGACTTTGCCCTATACGACTGTTTGGAGCCAAATTGAGCCCTGCGGACGGTCCGGCCCTGAGGCCGGACAGTCCGCGCCTGGGGGCCGGACGGTCGGCGCGTGCGCAGAGCAGATTAGGGTTCCGAGTTTTGTGCTACGGTTGTTAGCTAAAATCATGGGAAAAGCTCAGAAATTAGTTTGTAAAGGGTCCAGCCCCCCTCCTCTATAAATAGAGAGGTATACGACCGATTTGTAGCAATCAATCGAATCAATACAACTTCTATTTCGCATTTATTTTCTGTACAATTAGGAGTAGTTCTAGTCTAGCCCTAGTTTAGCCTCTCGATCCCCGAATCCTCCGTCTCTCTTCGACTTTACGCCGATTAGAGGAGTCTAGGTCGGTCTGCCCGAGCCTAGGCACCACCTAGGATCTCTCCTCCCCGACGGGGTCCCTCCCGGGAGCGAGATCCAGGCGCCGCCGGCGATCTTCCGCCGCCCCTGCGCACGCGGACCGTCCGACCGTCAGGCAGGGACCCGAGCTCCTGCACCAGGTCGCGGACCGTCCGGCCCTGTGCCGCGGACCGTCCGCGTCTGACCAGAGAGCACCGCCGCCTCGCGCCAGGTCGCGGACCGTCCGGCCCTGTGCCGCGGACCGTCCGCGCCTGACCAGAGAGCACCGTCGCTGGTTCTTTTGAAGTGATTGGCGCCTCCAAAAGGGTGTCAACATACTTTTTGGCGACTCCGCTGGGGACAACACATATAGACCTATCAAATCGGCCCTCAATGGCCGGTTCAAAGGATAGCTCTGAAGTTTCCACCAGCAATATCGTCACACCGACATGGGAAACCTTGCCGGCTGAAGAACAGCTCCTATTCGAGGAGCGCCAGGAGCAGCTGATCCAAGAAGCAAAGGTGAAGTTCCTGACCGACTTCAAAGTGGACAGGAACAACGAAGTCGTTCGGCAACGGGCGACAGATCCGGCTTCGCTTCGACCTACTACGATTACCCCCAATGTAAGTAACACCAACGAACTCCAATCTCTTAGAGCTTACATAGACGAACAGCGAGAACAGTTACAACGTATCGTAGGGGATATACAAAATGATCATAAAAGGCTAGTGCATGTGCTTGATAAGTCTACTATGGCAAATCTTCCTTCGCACGAGGTTGAATTGAGGGAATACACACATAATTCATCGGCTACAGGTTGTCACGACCAGTCACAACCCCTTTATGGGATGCCGATGGACATGTACCCTAGGCAACGACAGCCTCCCACGCACATCGGCGATAAAATTGCCGATCTGCGCATGTCCGGACCGTCCGCACGTGGGCGCGGACCGTCCGGGCCAGCGGCGACTGATCCCATTTTTAGAAGCGAATTACCGAGACCTGCACCCAAGCCGCCACATGCCGTGCAAACCCTAGGCAGCCCATTCGGACCGTCTGCGTATGGCGCCAGACAGTCCGAATATAATGTCGGACGGTCCGGCCACATGGCCGGACAGTCCGCGCACGGGGCCGGACGGTCCGCGTATTTAACCGGACGGTCCGGCACAGAGTTTTTTAAGGAGGATGGATATCCAACTCCGTATCCGTCCCAGCTAGACTCCCCATCTCACCATACGACACACTAGCACCATAATATAATCTATCAAACCCGTGAGAGTGAGTACTTTCCGGCCCCTAGAAGGCCAGAAAGGAACGACCAGTCCTATGAGCCTCATAGGACATACATTAATGCGCCGCAAAACCCAAACCAATGGGGAGGAAAACAATATACCAACATCCAAACAAACTCACCCATATTGGGTCAAAGAGCCGATGGTCTCCCACCGACTGCCATCAATATAGTAAGGGAGGAAATAGCTGGGGCGTTCCGAGATAAACTCAGAGTTAGTATAGTCCCCGGGGGGCAGTCATATCGGAGACCTTATGATAGCCAGTTTGACCGGCTCCCATACCCACAGGGGACCAGAATACCCGAATTCGTAAAGTTTTCGGGTGACCAAGAAAAGAGCACGCGTGAGCACATAGACCAGTTCTTAGCACGGTTAGGAGAATTGGTCGACACCGAAGCATTCCGTGTACGTTTATTTTCATTATCTTTACAGGGACTGCATTCACATGGTATGCCACGCTCCCTCCTAATTCCATTTTGTCGTGGGGAGATTTAGAACAAAAATTTCATGAACATTTCTTCTCTGGCGATTATGAGCTAGATTTAGTAGACTTAGTGGCCCTACGACAAGAAAAGGATGAATCGGTTAGTGATTACATCCGGAGATTCTGGGATACGAGAAACCGATGCTTTCAAATTCATTTAACAGATAAACAACTGGCGAGAATAGCCTTTGATGGATTGCGCTATTATTTAAAAGAGAAATTAGAAGGCATCCAGTTCTTTACGCTAGCACAATTACATCAGAAAGCTTCGGGTTGTGAAAGCCGAAGCAAAGAACTAGTCAACATGGTTCATCATAATGTCCATATAGTAGAACACAATCAAAGTAGTTCGGACAATGAACCAAAGGAAATTTATACTGCCGAAATAGTTTGGCCTGAGCAGGCCAAATCTTCGGCTTGCTCCTCCTTGCAGCCAGTTCAAAAGAAACAACAGGAGGAGATTAAGTTTACATTTAATGTTAGCAAATGTGATAAGATATTCGATGAATTACTAAAAAATGGTAACATTAAAATTGATTATATCATTCCACCTGCCGATGAACTAAAGCGTCGCGCATACTGCAAGTGGCACAACTCATTTTCCCATGCCACTAATGATTGTAATGTGTTCCGACGACAAATCCAATCGGCCATTAACGAAGGACGATTGAAATTTCAGGAGGACACGGAGCCCTTTCCAATGAATATGATCGACTTCAAGGGCAAAAGGGTCCTAATTCAGCCCAGCACAGCCAATAAGGGCAAAGACAAAGAAGTCATCATCGGCAACTCACGGGAGGCCGATGGAAATAATAAAATTTCTTGCAGGAAAGTGGTGGCCGAGAAGACTCCTGATGGAGGAGAGACACTGAAAGTAACCATCACAAACTCCGGCACTGGGGGGCAAGCGCAAACAAGGGGATATGCGCGAGAACCCATACTACGCATCGCGGATGGTCCGGTGTCCAGGCGCGGACGGTCCGTAACATCACCGAACGGTCCGGAGCATTCCAGCGGACGGTCCGGCAACGTCGAAGAGCCGCGGCGACCACGTACCTTCAAACCACGACGACCAGAAATAGGTACGTGGAAAACTAACACGTTCAAGGCAACTGGTCGGTTGGTAAAATCTAGCCCGACCTTTGATCAATTATTGTCTAAATATGTGAAAAAGAAGGCTGGCGCCAGCAATCGGCCACCAAAGGGACCTCGCTTACCCACCCAGGTGCGACGGCAGGTTAGGCCGATTGGACCACCACACCAATCGGAAAGGACAGGAGGTCATAATGTTCAATTAAGACCTAAGTACCTGCATGGACACCTCCACCACCATATCCACTTATGCCATATCCATACACATACATACCTCCACCATATGTCCCAAATCAAACGTGGGGCATGTCACCATACCCATTTGGGATGCCACAGTACCCCGCTTGGGGGGCACCCCAAACATCTGTATTCAATAGGTTGACACTTCCAGTACAAAACCGATTGAGAGCCCCTCAATCTGGTCCACGAGCACAGGCCCAGCAAGATTGCCAAACAACTCGGCCCCAAAGGCTGACTAATCCGGCAGGGGGGCATACAGCTACAACCTCCAACAGTACGAAAAAGGAAGACGTCATTAAAATAGAAACGATAGATGTCGTCATACAACAAAATAACGAAGGGCCGATGATTTTTGGTGAATCGGCCAACACAAACAAAAAAGAAAGTACGACTGTCAATAAAATAGCCGATCCAAAATACTCCATGCCCTGATGGTGCCTGAAAGTCGCCTAGAGGGGGGTGAATAGGGCGAAACTGAAATTTACAAATATAATCACAACTACAAGCCGGGTTAGCGTTAGAAATAATAATGAGTCCGAGAGAGAGGGAGCAAAACAAATCGCAAGCGAATGAGGAGTGTGACACGCGGATTTGTTTTACCGAGGTTCGGTTCTCGCAAACCTACTCCCCGTTGAGGAGGCCACAAAGGCCGGGTCTATCTCAACCCTTTCCCTCTCTCAAACGGTCCCTCGGACCGAGTGAGCTTCTCTTCTCAAAACAACCGGGAACAAAACTTCCCCGCAAGGACCACCACACAATTGGTGTCTCTTGCCTCGGTTACAATTGAGTTTTGATCGCAAGAACAAATGACAAAGAAAAGAAGCAATCCAAGCGCAAGAGCTCAAAAGAACACGACAAATCTCTCTCACTAGTCACTAAAGCTTTGTGTGGAATTGGAGAGGATTTGATCACTTGAGTGTGTCTAGAATTGAATGCCTAGCTCTTGTAAGTGGTTGGAAAGTGGAAAACTTGGATGACTTGAATGTGGGGTGGTTGGGGGTATTTATAGCCCCAACCACCAAACTAGCCGTTTGGTGGAGGCTGTCTGTCGCATGGTGCACCGGACAGTCCGATGCACACCGGACAGTGTCGGTGCGCCAGCCACGTCACCAGGCCATAGGGTTCCGACCGTTGGAGCTCTGACTGCTGGGCCCGCCTGGATGTCCGGTGGCGCACCGGACAGGTACTGTAGAGTGTCCGGTGCGCCACTTCGCGCGTGCCTGACTCCTGCGCGCTCTGGCGCGCATTTAATGCCACTGCAGGTGACCATTGGCGCCGAAGTAGCCGTTGCTCCGCCGTTATACCGGACAGTCCGGTGTACACCAGACATATCTGGTGAATTATAGCGAGCAAATTCCCGAAGCTGGCGAGTTCAGAGTCGCTTCTCCTTGGAGCACCGGACACTGTCCGGTGTACACCGGACAGTCCGGTGAATTATAGTGGAGCGCCTCTGAGTTTTCCCGAAGGTGATGAGTTTGGCTTCAAGTCCCCTGGTGCACCGGACACTGTCCGGTGGCACACCGGACAGTCCGGTGCGCCCGACCAGGGTGCCTTCGGTTGTCCCTTTGCTCCTTTGTTTGAACCCTTTCTCTTGATCTTTTTATTGGCTTATTGTGAACCTTTGGTACCTATAGAACTTATAAACTTGGGCAAACTAGTTAGTCCAATTATTTGTGTTGGGCAATTCAACCACCAAAATCAATTTAGGAAATAGGTGTAAGCCTAATTCCCTTTCAATCTCCCCCTTTTTGGTGATTGATGCCAACACAAACCAAAGCAAATATAGAAGTGCAGAATTTGAACTAGTTTGCATATGCAAGTGCAAAGGTTACTTAGAATTGAGCCAATAAATATTACTTACTAGATATGCATGGATTGTTTCTTTATTTTTAACATTTTGGACCACGCTTGCACCACATGTTTTGTTTTTGCAAATTCTTTTGTAAAATTCTTTTTCAAAGTCCTTTTGCAAATAGTCAAAGGTAAATGAATAGGATTTTGCGAAGCATTTTCAAGTTTTGAAATTTTCTCCCCTTGTTTCAAATGCTTTTCCTTTGACTAAACAAAACTCCCCCTCAAATAAATTCTCCTCTTAGTGTTCAAGAGGGTTTTAAGATATCAATTTTGAAAGGTGCTACTTTCTCCCCCTTTAGAACACGAAGAGATACCAATTTGAAATTTACCAATTGAAAATCATTAGTTTTAAAATTAGGGTGGTGGTGCGGTCCTTTTGCTTTGGGCTAATACTTTCTCCCCCTTTGGCATGAATCGCCAAAAACGGATACTTTGAGTGAAATATAAGCCCTTTGCTAACTATTTTCTCCCCTTTGGCAAATAAAACATATGAGTAAAGATTATACCAAAGACGGAGAGATGCTTGGAGCGACGGCGAAAGAAGAGTGATGGAGTGGAGTGGAAGCCTTTGTCTTCGCCGAAGACTCCAATTCCCTTTCAATATACCTATGACTAGGTTTGAGATACACTTGAAAACACATTAGTCATAGCATATATAAAGAGACATGATCAAAGGTATATTTATGAGCTAAGTGTGCAAGACATCAAAAGAAATTCCTAGAATCAAGAATATTTAGCTCATGCCTAAGTCGGGTAAAAGTTTGTTCATCTAGTGGCTTTGTAAAGATATCGGCTAATTGATCTTTAGTATTAATGTATGAAATCTCGATATCCCCTTTTGTTGGTGATCCCTAAGAAAATGATACCGAATGACTATGTGTTTAGTGTGGCTATGCTCAACGGGATTATCCGCCATGCGGATTGCACTCTCATTATCACATAGAAGAGGAACTTTGGTTAATTTGTAACCATAGTCCCGCAGGGTTTGCCTCATCCAAAGTAATTGCGCGCAACAATGTCCTGTGGCAATGTACTCGGCTTCGGTGGTAGAAAGAGCGACGGAATTTTGCTTCTTTGAAGCCCAAGACACCAAGGATCTTCCCAAGAACTGGCAAGTCCCTGATGTGCTCTTTCTATTAATCTCACACCCTGCCCAATCGGCATCCGAATAACCAATTAAATCAAATGTGGATCCCCGAGGGTACCAAAGCCCAAACTTAGGAGTATAAGCCAAATATCTCAAGATTCGTTTTACGGCCGTAAGGTGAGATTCCTTAGGGTCGGCTTGGAATCTTGCACACATGCATACGGAAAGCATAATGTCCGGTCGAGATGCACATAAATAGAGTAATGAACCAATCATCGACCGATATACCTTTTGATCGACGGACTTACCTTCCGTGTCGAGGTCGAGATGCCCATTTGTTCCCATGGGAGTCTTGATGGGCTTGGCATCCTTCATCCCAAACTTGTTTAGAATGTCTTGAGTATACTTCGTTTGGCAAATGAAGGTGCCCTCTTGGAGTTGCTTTACTTGAAATCCCAAGAAATACTTCAACTCCCCCATCATTGACATCTCGAATTTTTGTGTCATGATCCTACTAAATTCTTCACATGTAGATTCGTTAGTAGACCCAAATATAATATCATCAACATAAATTTGGCATACAAACAAATCATTGTCAAGAGTTTTAGTAAATAAAGTAGGATCAGCCTTTCCGACTTTGAAGCCATTAGCTATAAGGAAATCTCTTAGTCATTCATACCATGCTCTTGGGGCTTGCTTGAGCCCATAAAGCGCCTTAGAGAGCCTATAGACATGATTAGGGTACTCACTGTCTTCAAAGCCGGGAGGTTGCTCAACATAGACCTCTTCCTTGATTGGTCCATTGAGGAAGGCACTCTTCACGTCCATTTGATAAAGCTTGAAGCCATGGTAAGTAGCATAGGCTAATAATATGCGAATTGACTCAAGCCTAGCTACGGGTGCATTGGTTTCACCGAAATCCAAACCTTCGACTTGTGAATACCCCTTGGCCATGAGTCGAGCTTTGTTCCTTGTCACCACACCATGCTCGTCTTGTTTGTTGCGGAAGACCCACTTGGTTCCTACAACATTTTGGTTAGGACGTGGAACTAAATGCCATACCTCGTTCCTAGTGAAGTTGTTGAGCTCCTCTTGCATCGCCATCATCCAATCCGAATCTTGAAGTGCTTCCTCTACCCTGTGGGGCTCAATAGAGGAAACAAAAGAGTAATGCTCACAAAAATGTGCAATACGAGATCTAGTGGTTACCCCCTTACGAATGTCGCCGAGGATGGTGTCGACGGGGTGATCTCGTTGGATTGCTTGGTGGACTCTTGGGTGTGGCGGCCTTGGTTATTCATCCTCCTTGTCTTGATCATTTGCATCTCCCCCTTGATCAATGCCATCATCTTGAGGTGGCTCATCCTTTTGATCTTCTCCTTCATCAACTTGAGCCTCATCCTCATTTTGAGTTGGTGGAGATGCTTGCGTGGAGGAGGATGGTTGATCTTGTGCATTTGGAGGCTCTTCGGATTCCTTAGGACACACATCTCCAATGGACATGTTCCTTAGCGCGATGCACGAAGCCTCTTCTTCACCTATCTCATCAAGATCAACTTGCTCTACTTGAGAGCCGTTAGTCTCATCAAACACAACGTCACAAGAAACTTCAACTAGTCCCGAGGACTTGTTAAAGACTCTATATGCCCTTGTGTTTGAATCATATCCTAGTAAAAAGCCTTCTACTGTCTTAGGAGCAAATTTAGATTTTCTACTTCTTTTAACAAGAACAAAGCATTTGCTACCAAAGACTTTAAAATATGAAATGTTGGGCTTTTTACCGGTTAGGAGTTCGTATGATGTCTTCTTGAGGATTCGGTGTAGATATAATCGGTTGATGGCGTAGCAGGCGGTGTTAACCGCCTTGGCCCAAAACCGATCCGGCGTCTTGTACTCATCAAGCATGGTTCTTGCCATATCCAATAGAGTTTGATTTTTCCTCTCCACTACACCATTTTGTTGTGGCGTGTAGGGAGAAGAGAACTCATGCTTGATGCCCTCCTCCTCAAGGAATCCTTCAATTTGTGAATTCTTGAACTTCGTTGTAATACCTAAAGTTGTAACACTTATGAAAAGTGAGTACTTTCTTTATATATATGTGGGTGTACCATCTTTAGTTACTACCCCATGTGATTAAACACCATCAAAAGGGGATTAAATGACCAATAACACCTAAATAAATCATGCATCATGCTGAGTTTTTATATGATTGTGCATTAAATAAAATAATAAGGATAATAATAGTAAGGTAATATTTACTAGAAGTTGGAGTAAAAATCATAAATAGAAAACTAGGGTTGAAAATAAGAAAAGAAAAAGAAAGTATATAAAATATAAATAAAATATTTCCCAAAGTGGTATTTCGTAAAGCTCACAATATAATATGAGACAAAGTATGCACAAGGTTTGAATTTTAAACTTGAATTCAAATTGAAGTTGGGAATAAAGAAAAATAGAAATGAAATAAAAAAAAGACTAACACTCGGTTTGGGCCGGCAGCCAACCTATCCGGCCCATCAACGCTTTGCCTCAGCGCGGCCCAGCTTTACCGCAGCGCCTCGCTCTCCCACTGACCTCGCGGGCCCCCTTCTCACCATGTGCCTTTCGTGCTCGCTTACACGTGGGTCCGCCTGGTCAGCTCGGTCTTCTTCTCAACAGAACGCGACTTCGTCTCTGCGCGCGCGTGGATTCCGCGGATGCTTGACCGGAGTGGCGCTTTGAAATCGGAATCCGCCGGGGTATAAGTCTATGCCAGCCGCCACGTCTCCCAAAAAAAAACCTAGCTCCGGCATTCTCCCTTAGCCCCAAATAACCGAGAGAACCAAGAGAGAGAAATCACGGGGAAATCCGCCGCCGCAGGCCAACTTCGATTCGCCGCCGACTTGGCCTCAGTGGGTGCCCGTGTGTCGTCACCAAGGGACCTTGGAAGCTTACACGGGGATCGCCTGCAATCGGGGTCGTCTCGGGTGCACTGAATTCCTCACCGGAGCTCCTTCATCGCCGCCGTACCGCTCCATCACGTGGCCCGCACTGCTGGGACTATAATCGTCGGTGAGGATGCCGCCATCATGCTCGCCTATTCTTCCTTTCTGTTAAATCTCGTAATTCGCTGGGAATGTGGGCGCCTAGTTGCGGTGTGGCGAACTCCGGCGAGTGCGCCGCCCTGGGGGGGGGGGCTCCGCTCCGCCGCGCGGGTGTGCCTGCTGGCTTGGGTGGTGCAGATGCGCCGTGGCCGTTGATCTGGTGCTGGGCGGCCCAGATTAGATGGTAGATACCTCTTCGGCTAGGAAGAACTCGGACCGTAGATCTCGCGATGTGCGGTAGAAATCCGATCGCGGGGGTTTTTAAATCCGAGCCGTAGATCGCGAATCGGACGTCCGTTATAGCGTACCGGTTCAAAACAACGGGAATCTAATCTTGACCGCAGATTCAAAATCCAGCGGCCGAGATCTAGTGATACCCCTTCGTGGGTCATTTTGTTAAAGAACCCCTGTGAATTCCAGAAATCAACCCGCCGTCCTTTAGTCACTATGCGCTGTGTCTCTGGATTCTTACCCCCGGGGCCCCTGTGCTTCATGGATATTGAGGCCCGGTCCTGAGATCATTTAATTTGAATAAATGAAATAGAAAATGGGTTTTTAATATGAAAATAATTACTGGAATTTAATAAATTCATAGAAAATTCATACTAACTCCAAATCACTCCATTCCAGTTCCTAAATTTTTGTAATAATATTGTCTACCCATTAGTGCCTCTGTTCTAACATGACAAACACATTAAAATTATTCTTTCACTTAATCTTGTATTAAATGCATAAAACCTTAGAAAATCCATAACTTAAAATATATAACTCCAATTTTGATGATTCCAGTTCCTGTGATCTTATTTTAATGTCTAGTTTATTACTGTATATTCTATTTGCATGCTTGGTGTAATGTTAATTCTTGCTATACCGTGTATGTATTGTGTTGACGCGAGTAGACGAGCAACCCACTGTGGAACCTGAGCTTCAACAAGTTGAAGTAGCTGAGCAGGAGCTCGTTGAAGGCAAGTTGTGCCCTTGATCACTTCTTTTACCCATTCATGTTCTTATTATTCATAATGATCTGCATAGGATAATTTTGCTGGGACCCAATAGGATGCCCTAGATTTTGACTATCTTTATACCTTGTTTTACCACTGGTTTTACTACTAAAGTTTTGGGTAGTACATGCTATTGCTTTATGTGGATTTGGGTATAGAGATATTCATCACTCATTGTTATACTATTGTTATCTGTTTTATTCTTCCTTGTTCATGTTAAGATCATTATGTTAATGGGAACATGGAGAACCACCCGGGAAAACAGTGCTACCACAAGGGTTTAATGGGACGCCCTTGGCTGATTAACTAAGAAAGCTAGGGGAGGGCTACCTTACCCGAAAGGGGCAAGGGCAGTAGGGGAGTGGTCAGTGTAGGGAGGTCCCTGGTTGATTTTGCTGCGATGGCGGTCAGCCAGGAACCCTGCATTGGAACTTCCTATAAACTGTAGCGGGTAGTCTGAAGCTAGTGGAACTTTGTAAAGGCCTCGTAGTGGTACCCTGCCTCGCTTCCTAGGTAGAGGTGTATGGAGTCTGATCAACTCCGTGGCAAATGGGTAACACGACTTGTGGGTAAAGATGCGCAACCTCTGCAGAGTGTAAAACTGGTATACTAGCCGTGCTCACGGTCATGAGCGGCTCGGACACTCACATGATTAAATTATGGAACTTAAACTTAACCTATCATTTCATTGCATTTGGGATTATTTCATTATTACTTTTACTTATTATTACTATGGTTTGGTATTTACTTACACTTAGTAACTGCTAATAAAATTTTGACCAACTTATAAAAGCAATGCTCAGCTTCAGCCTTTATTTCATTGATCAGCCTTACACTACATGAACTCCCACCTTTGGTGAGTTCATGCCACATTATTCCCCACGACTTGTTGAGCTATGAACGTATGTGAGCTCACTCTTGCTGTCTCACACCCCCCCACAGGAGAAGAACAGGTGGTTCAGGAGGAGCCTCAAAGCGAGGAGTATGATCTGATCTAGGTGGCGTTTCTCAGTCGACATTGGCGCCGACGATCCTTAGTTCGTTTTATATTTATCTTTATTTTGTAATAAGTCTTCCGCTATGTAATAAATACTCTGATGTTTTATGACATTTATCTCTATACACTCTGTTATTATATATGTTGTCTTCTTTGGCGCATGTATGAGATGCACCCGGCTTTGTTCTTTAAATCCGGGTGTTACAGAAGTGGTATCAGAGGAAATGTTGACTGTAGGACGAAACCTAGATAGAAATGGACAAACCCTTACCTACTTACCTTACTCTGATTCTTTCTATACTTATCTTGATCCTGTCTCACCTTCTACTGTTCTACTCTGATCATTCTTACCCTTTTCTACTCTGAGACAAGATGGATTTCACACCTTGGAATCCTACAACTATGAACTTTTTCAGAGATAGGGAACCTAAGACGAAACTAAAATTATTTTCTCTATTAAAAATGTTGGTTGGTTGTTCTGATGATCAATGTCTGATTTGCTTCTTTGATTGATTGAAATAGTATAGACGGGCATCTTAGCATGTACCACCATAAGGTAATGAATTAGCTTTAATATGCGACACACTCAGCTAATAAATCCCCCAAAGTAACATGCCTCGTAATTACATGCCTTGTCTACAACCCTTTCTTTCTTACCCTGTGCTTCTAACCCAGATGGGCTACCCTTATAGTGTTAGAAGAGAGCACAATAAACGTGATCCTTGGTATGTCATGGTTAAGAAAGGCAAAGGCGGTTTATACACTGTGCTAAGGGAACCATAGAACTCACCAGTTCCAAAGGACAAGATTTGAAGTTGAAGTTGCAGTAACTACCACCATCAGACTAGCAACGTTCTTAGTAGATGAGAATTTTGTTGGTGACAACGTCTGTGTGGTTAGAGATTTTTCGGATGTCTTTCCAGAGGAGTTACTAGGGATGCCACCGGATAGGGAAGTTGAGTTTGTTATTGATCTTTTACCTGGAACTGCCCCTATTTCTAAACGACCATACAGGATGGCTGTAGAAGAACTGAAGGAGCTTAAGAAACAGTTAACAGAGTTGCAAGAGACTGGGTACATTCGTCCGAGTCTTCACCTTGGAGAGCACCGGTTTTGTTTGTAAAGAAGAAAGATGGATTGCAAGGGATGTGCGTGGATTAAAGGTCCCTTAATGATGTTACTGTGAAGAACAAGTATCCATTACCCCGCATTAAGGATTTATTTGGTCAGATGAGAGGTGCAAGGGTATTTTCGAAGATTGATCTTCGATCGGGTTATCACCAAATGAAGATTAGGCCATCGGATATTCCCAAGACGAATTTCTCGACTTGATATGGTTTATATGAGTTTACCGTTATGTCGTTTGGATTGACCAATGCACCGGCATATTTCATGAATTTGATGAATAAGGTGTTTATGGAGTATTTGGACAGGTTCGTCGTGGTGTTCATCGACGATATTCTTATCTATTCTAGGAATGAAAGTGATCATGAACAACATCTAAGGTTGGTGCTACAGAAGTTACGAGATAATCAACTCTACGCTAAGTTCAGCAAGTGCGAGTTTTGGATTGACAAGGTGCCATTCCTTGGTCATATTATTTCTAATGGAGGAATAGCAGTGGATCCTGCTAAGGTCAAGGAGATTATGGAGTGGAGAGTGCCCACTACAGTTACGGAGATTCGGAGTTTCTTGGGACTCGCAGGATATTATCGAAGATTTATTGGAGGATTCTCTAAAAT
Source organism: Zea luxurians (assembly GCA_029449295.1). Lineage (NCBI taxonomy): Eukaryota > Viridiplantae > Streptophyta > Magnoliopsida > Poales > Poaceae > Zea > Zea luxurians. The sequence continues at coordinate 79,932,384 of JAOPSE010000014.1, forward strand.
TGCCAAGCCTATGACATCACTTTTGGAGAAAGGAAAAGAATTTAAGTGGGATGAGAAATGTCAAGAGAGCTTTGATCAATTGAAGGAGAGATTGATGTCACCTCCAGTATTGATTATGCCAGATCTGCAGAAGGGATTTGACATTTACTGTGATGCATGTGGCCAAGGACTTGGATGTGTGCTTATGCAAGATGGTCATGTGATTGCCTATGCATCTCGTCAGTTGAGGAAGCATGAACTGAACTACCCCACTCATGACTTGGAACTAGCTGCCGTTGTGCATGCACTTAAGATTTGGAGACACTACATTATGGGAACTAAGTGCCAAGTATACACGGATCACAAGAGTTTGAAGTATATATTCACTCAGAAGGATCTCAACCTTAGGCAACGCCGTTGGTTGGAGCTTATTAAGGATTATGATTTGGAGATTCACTATCATCCAGGCAACGCGAATATGGTTGCAGATGCCTTGAGTCGGACGGAGCATGTTCACTCCGCTTTCGTTGTCCAACTGCCCGATGAACTAGCAAAAGACTTTGAGAGACTCAATTTGGGAATTGTTACTCATACTGAAGGAATTACCATTGAGTTGGAACCTACCTTGGAGCAAGAGATTCGTAAAGGTCAGGTTGGTGATGCTAAGATTCAAGAGATTAAAGACCTGATTACGGAAGGTCGAGTTCCGGAATTCACGGAGGATGAGCAAGGTACTATATGGTTCAAAGATCGGATATGTGTTCCAGAGATCGATAGCCTCCGTGAGGCTATATTGAAAGAAGCTCATGATTCTGATTACTCCATCCACCCTGGAAGCACTAAGATGTATCAAGATTTGAAGCGAAAGTATTGGTGGTATGGACTGAAAAGAGATGTGGTTGCTCATCTGGCTAAGTGTGATGTATGTCAAAGAGTTAAGGCTGAACATCAAAGACCCGCTGGATTATTGCACCCATTGAAGATACCTGAGTGGAAATGGGAAGAAATTGGTATGGATTTTATTGTTGGACTACCCCGCACCCCAGCAGGATATGACTCTATTTGGGTAATTGTGGACAGATTGACAAAGGTGGCTCATTTTATACCTGTGAGGACTAATTATACGGGAGCCAAGCTAGCTGAATTGTATATGACTCGGATAGTTTGTCTACATGGAGTGCCTAAGAAGATCGTGTCTGATCGAGGATCACAGTTTACTTCTCGGTTTTGGAAGAAGTTGCATGAGAGTTTGGATACAAAGTTGAATTTTAGTTCCGCTTACCATCCCCAGACTGATGGACAGACAGAGAGAACTAATCAAGTGCTGGAGGATATGTTAAGAGCTTGTGCTCTTAAACATGGTGGCAGTTGGGAGAAGAGTTTACCATATGCTGAGTTTTCTTATAATAATAGCTATCAGGCCAGTTTGAAGATGTCACCATTTGAGGCTTTGTATGGCAGGAAATGCAGGACTCCCCTATATTGGGATCAGACTGGAGAAAGACAGTTCTTTGGGCCTGAATTGATTCAAGAGGCAGAAGAGCAAGTTCGAATGATAAGGGAAAATTTGAGAATTGCACAATCAAGGCAAAAGAGCTATGCTGATAATAGAAGGAGACTCCTGGAGTTTAAGGAGGGTGATCATGTCTACTTGAAGGTGTCACCACTTCGGGGTATGAGGAGATTTAAAGTTAAAGGAAAGTTGTCCCCTCGCTTCATTGGACCTTTCTTGATCTTAAAGCGAGTGGGAGAGGTTGCATACCAATTGGAGTTACCGGATCATCTTGCGGATGTTCATGATGTATTTCATGTGTCTCAGCTAAAGAAGTGCCTCAGGGTACCTGAGGAGCAACTACCAATAGAAGACCTTAGTGTTCAAGATGATCTGACTTATGCAGAGTACCCTATCAAGATTCTAGACACTTTGACTCGAATTACAAGAAACAAGGTGATAAAGATGTGCAAGGTACAATGGAGTCACCATGGTGAAGATGAAGCCACTTGGGAAAGAGAAGAAGAGCTTCGTATAGACTTCCCCCACCTTTTCCCTAGATCTCCTTAAATCTCGAGGACGAGATTATTTTTAAGGGGGGTAGGATTTGTAATACCTAAAGTTGTAACACTTATGAAAAGTGAGTACTTTCTTTATATATATGTGGGTGTACCATCTTTAGTTACTACCCCATGTGATTAAACACCATCAAAAGGGGATTAAATGACCAATAACACCTAAATAAATCATGCATCATGCTGAGTTTTTATATGATTGTGCATTAAATAAAATAATAAGGATAATAATAGTAAGGTAATATTTACTAGAAGTTGGAGTAAAAATCATAAATAGAAAACTAGGGTTGAAAATAAGAAAAGAAAAAGAAAGTATATAAAATATAAATAAAATATTTCCCAAAGTGGTATTTCGTAAAGCTCACAATATAATATGAGACAAAGTATGCACAAGGTTTGAATTTTAAACTTGAATTCAAATTGAAGTTGGGAATAAAGAAAAATAGAAATGAAATAAAAAAAAGACTAACACTCGGTTTGGGCCGGCAGCCAACCTATCCGGCCCATCAACGCTTTGCCTCAGCGCGGCCCAGCTTTACCGCAGCGCCTCGCTCTCCCACTGACCTCGCGGGCCCCTTCTCACCATGTGCCTTTCGTGCTCGCTTACACGTGGGTCCGCCTGGTCAGCTCGGTCTTCTTCTCAACAGAACGCGACTTCGTCTCTGCGCGCGCGTGGATTCCGCGGATGCTTGACCGGAGTGGCGCTTTGAAATCGGAATCCGCCGGGGTATAAGTCTATGCCAGCCGCCACGTCTCCCAAAAAAAACCTAGCTCCGGCATTCTCCCTTAGCCCTAAATAACCGAGAGAACCAAGAGAGAGAAATCACGGGGAAATCCGCTGCCGCGGGCCAACTTCGATTCGCCGCCGACTTGGCCTCAGTGGGTGCCCGTGTGTCGTCACCAAGGGACCTTGGAAGCTTACACGGGGATCGCCTGCAATCGGGGTCGTCTCGGGTGCACTGAATTCCTCACCGGAGCTCCTTCATCGCCGCCGTACCGCTCCATCACGTGGCCCGCACTGCTGGGACTATAATCGTCGGTGAGGATGCCGCCATCATGCTCGCCTATTCTTCCTTTCTGTTAAATCTCGTAATTCGCTGGGAATGTGGGCGCCTAGTTGCGGTGTGGCGAACTCCGGCGAGCGCGCCGCCCTAGGGGGGGGCTCCGCTCCGCCGCGCGGGTGTGCCTGCTGGCTTGGGTGGTGCGGATGCGCCGTGGCCATTGATCTGGTGCTGGGCGGCCCAGATTAGATGGTAGATACCTCTTCGGCTAGGAAGAACTCGGACCGTAGATCTCGCGATGTGCGGTAGAAATCCGATCGCGGGGGTTTTTAAATCCGAGCCGTAGATCGCGAATCGGACGTCCGTTATAGCGTACCGGTTCAAAACAACGGGAATCTAATCTTGACCGCATATTCAAAATCCAGCGGCCGAGATCTAGTGATACCCCTTCGTGGGTCATTTTGTTAAAGAACCCCTGTGAATTCCAGAAATCAACCCGCCGTCCTTTAGTCACTATGCGCTGTGTCTCTGGATTCTTACCCCCGGGGCCCCTGTGCTTCATGGATATTGAGGCCCGGTCCTGAGATCATTTAATTTGAATAAATTAAATAGAAAATGGGTTTTTAATATGAAAATAATTACTGGAATTTAATAAATTCATAGAAAATTCATACTAACTCCAAATCACTCCATTCCAGTTCCTAAATTTTTGTAATAATATTGTCTACCCATTAGTGCCTCTGTTCTAACATGACAAACACATTAAAATTATTCTTTCACTTAATCTTGTATTAAATGCACAAAACCTTAGAAAATCCATAACTTAAAATATATAACTCCAATTTTGATGATTCCAGTTCCTGTGATCTTATTTTAATGTCTAGTTTATTACTGTATATTCTATTTGCATGCTTGGTGTAATGTTAATTCTTGCTATACCGTGTATGTATTGTGTTGACGCGAGTAGACGAGCAACCCACTGTGGAACCTGAGCTTCAACAAGTTGAAGTAGCTGAGCAGGAGCTCGTTGAAGGCAAGTTGTGCCCTTGATCACTTCTTTTACCCATTCATGTTCTTATTATTCATAATGATCTGCATAGGATAATTTTGCTGGGACCCAATAGGATGCCCTAGATTTTGACTATCTTTATACCTTGTTTTACCACTGGTTTTACTACTAAAGTTTTGGGTAGTACATGCTATTGCTTTATGTGGATTTGGGTATAGAGATATTCATCACTCATTGTTATACTATTGTTATCTGTTTTATTCTTCCTTGTTCATGTTAAGATCATTATGTTAATGGGAACATGGAGAACCACCCGGGAAAACAGTGCTACCACAAGGGTTTAATGGGACGCCCTTGGCTGATTAACTAAGAAAGCTAGGGGAGGGCTACCTTACCCGAAAGGGGCAAGGGCAGTAGGGGAGTGGTCAGTGTAGGGAGGTCCCTGGTTGATTTTGCTGCGATGGCGGTCAGCCAGGAACCCTGCATTGGAACTTCCTATAAACTGTAGCGGGTAGTCTGAAGCTAGTGGAACTTTGTAAAGGCCTCGTAGTGGTACCCTGCCTCGCTTCCTAGGTAGAGGTGTATGGAGTCTGATCAACTCCGTGGCAAATGGGTAACACGACTTGTGGGTAAAGATGCGCAACCTCTGCAGAGTGTAAAACTGGTATACTAGCCGTGCTCACGGTCATGAGCGGCTCGGACACTCACATGATTAAATTATGGAACTTAAACTTAACCTGTCATTTCATTGCATTTGGGATTATTTCATTATTACTTTTACTTATTATTACTATGGTTTGGTATTTACTTACACTTAGTAACTGCTAATAAAATTTTGACCAACTTATAAAAGCAATGCTCAGCTTCAGCCTTTATTTCATTGATCAGCCTTACACTACATGAACTCCCACCTTTGGTGAGTTCATGCCACATTATTCCCCACGACTTGTTGAGCTATGAACGTATGTGAGCTCACTCTTGCTGTCTCACACCCCCCCATAGGAGAAGAACAGGTGGTTCAGGAGGAGCCTCAAAGCGAGGAGTATGATCTGATCTAGGTGGCGTTTCTCAGTCGACATTGGCGCCGACGATCCTTAGTTCGTTTTATATTTATCTTTATTTTGTAATAAGTCTTCCGCTATGTAATAAATACTCTGATGTTTTATGACATTTATCTCTATACACTCTGTTATTATATATGTTGTCTTCTTTGGCACATGTATGAGATGCACCCGGCTTTGTTCTTTAAATCCGGGTGTTACATTCGTCCCGTTGTCGCTTCTAATTTTCTTGATCCTTAAGCCGAACTCATTTTGAGCTCGCCTCAAGAATCCCTTTAAGGTCTCTTGGGTTTGAGATTTTTCCTGCAAAAAGAATACCCAAGTGAAGCGAGAATAATCATCCACAATAACTAGACAGTACTTACTCCCGCCGATGCTTATGTAAGCAATCGGGCCGAATAAATCCATGTGTAGGAGCTCCAGTGGCCTGTCAGTCGTCATGATGTTCTTGTGTGGATGATGAACACCAACTTGCTTCCCAGCTTGGCATGCGCTACAAATCCTGTCTTTCTCAAAATGAACATTTGTTAATCCTAAAATGTGCTCTCCCTTTAGAAGCTTATGAAGATTCTTCATCCCAACATGGGCTAGTCGGCGGTGCCAGAGCCAACCCATGTTAGTCTTAGCAATTAAGCAAGTGTCGAGTTCAGCTCTATCAAAATCTACCAAGTATAGTTGACCCTCTAACACTCCCTTAAATGCTATTGAAAAATCACTTCTTCTAAAGACAGTGACACCTACATCAGTAAATAAACAGTTATAGCACATTTGACATAATTGAGATACGGAAAGCAAATTGTAATCTAATGAATCAACAAGAAAAACATTGGAAATGGAATGGTCAGGAGATATAGCAATTTTACCCAAACCTTTGACCAAACCTTGGTTTCCATCCCCGAATGTGATAGCTCGTTGGGGATCTTGGTTTTTCTCGTAGGAGGAGAACATCTTCTTCTCCCCCGTCATGTGGTTCGTGCATCCGCTATCGATGATCCAACTTGAGCCCCCGGATGCATAAACCTACAAAACAAGTTTAGTTCTTGACTTTAGGTAACCAAACGGTTTTGGGTCCTTTGGCATTAGAAACAAGAACTTTGGGTACCCAAACACAAGTCTTTGACCCCTTGTGTTTGCCCCCAACAAACTTGGCAACTACCTTGCCGAATTTGTTAGTTAAAACATATGATGCATCAAGAGTTTTGAATGAAATGCTATGGTCATTTGATGCATTAGGAGTTTTCTTCTTAGGCAACCTAGCACGGGTTGGTTGCCTAGAACTAGATGTCTCACCCTTATACATAAAAGCATGGTTAGGGCTAGAGTGAGACTTCCTAGAATGAATTCTCCTAATTTTGTGCTCGGGATAACCGACAGGGTACAAAATGTAACCCTCGTTATCCTAAGGCATGGGAGCCTTGCCCTTAACAAAGTTGACAATTTCTTAGGAGGGGCATTAAGTTTGACATTGTCTCCCCTTTGGAAGCCAATGCCATCCTTGATGCCAGGGCGTCTCCCATTATAGAGCATACTTCTAGCAAATTTAAACTTTTCATTTTCTAAGTTATGCTCGGCAATTTTAGCATCTAATATTGCTATATGATCATTTTGTTGTTTAATTAAAGCCATGTGATCATGAATAGCATCAACATCAATATCTCTACATCTAGTGCAAATAGTGACATGCTCAATGGTAGATGTAGAGGGTTTGCAAGAATTAAGTTCAACAATCTTAGCACGTAATATATCATTTTTATCTCTAAGATCGGAAATTGTAACATTGCAAACATCAAAATCTTTAGCCTTAGCAATCAATTTCTCATTCTCATTTCTAAGGCTAGCAAGAGAAACATTCAACTCATCAATCTTAGCAAGTAAATCAACATTATCATCTCTAGGATTGGGAGTTGAAACATCACAAACATGTGAATCAACCTTAGCTAACAAATTAGCATTCTCATTTCTAAGGTTGTCAATGGTCTCATGGCAAGTGCTTAGCTCACTAGACAATTTTTCACATTTTTCAACTTCTAGAGCGTAAGCATTTTTAACCTTAACATGCTTTTTATTTTCCTTGATTAGGAAGTCCTCTTGGGAGTCCAAGAGTTCATCCTTCTCATGGATGGCACTAATTAGTTCATTTAATTTTTCCTTTTGTTGCATGTTTAGGTTGGGAAAAAGGGTATGCAAATTATCTTCCTCATCACTAGCATTATCATCACTGGAGGACTCATATTTAGTGGAGGATTTGGATTTAACCTTCTTTTTGCCGTCCTTGGCCATGAGGCATTTGTGGCCGACGTTGGGGAAGAGAAGACCCTTGGTGACGGCGATGTTGGCGGCGTCCTCGTCGGAGGAGGAGTCGGTGGAGCTCTCGTCGGAGTCCCATTCCCGGCACACATGGGCATCGCCGCCCTTCCTCTTGTGATATCTCTTCTTATCCTTTCTTCTCCCCTTCTTGTCGTTGTCCCTGTCACTATCGCTTGATAATGGACATTTAGCAATAAAGTGACCGGGCTTACCACACTTGTAGCAAACCTTTTTGGAACGGGATTTGTAATCCTTCCCCTTCCGTTGCCTGAGGATTTGGCGAAAGCTTTTGATGATGAGCGCCATTTCCTCGTTGTCGAGCTTGGAGGCGTCGATGGGTGTTCGACTTGGAGTAGATTCCTCCTTCTTTTCTTCCGTCGCCTTGAATGCGACCAGTTCTGCTTCGGGCGTTGAGGAGGTACCTTGCTCGATGATTTTCTTTGAGCCTTTAATCATTAGCTCAAAGCTCACAAATTTTCCTATAACCTCCTCGGGAGACATTAGCTTATATCTAGGATCACCTCGAATTAATTGAACTTGTGTAGGGTTAAGAAATACGAGGGATCTAAGAATAACCTTGACCATCTCATGGTCATCCCATTTTTCGCTCCCGAGGTTGCGCACTTGATTCACCAAGGTCTTCAAGCGGTTGTACATGGCTTGTGGGTCCTCCCCTTGGTGAAGCATGAAGCGACCTAGCTCCCCCTCGATCGTCTCCCGCTTGGTGATTTTTGTCACCTCGTCTCCTTCGTGCGTGGTCTTGAGTACGTCCCAAATTTCCTTCGCACTCTTTAACCCTTGCACCTTATTATACTCCTCTCGACTTAGAGAGGCGAGGAGTATAGTAGTGGCTTGGGAGTTAAAGTGGTGAATTTGGGCCACTTCGTCCAAGTCGTAGTCTTCATCCCCTACGGATGGTACCTGTACACCAAACTCAACAACATTCCATATGCTTGTGTGGAGTGAGGTTAGATGGTGCCTCATTTTGTCACTCCACATATTATAATCTTCACCGTCAAAAACCGGTGGTTTGCCTAATGGAACGGAGAGTAAAGGAGTACGCTTTGAAATGTGGGGGTAGCGTAGGGGGATCTTACTATACTTCTTGCGCTCTTGGCGCTTAGAAGTTACGGACGGCGCATCGGAGTCGGAGGTCGATGGTGATGAAGAGTCGGTCTCGTAGTAGACCACTTTCCTCATCCTCTTGTGCTTGTCGCCTCTCCGATGCGACTTGTGGGAAGAGGATTTCTTCTCCTTCCCCTTCCCTTTGTTGGAGGAGTTTTTCTTCTCATTCCTCTTGTTGCGGGACTCTTCCGATGAAGTCAACTCGTGGCTTGTAGTGGGCTTGTCGCCGGTCTCCATCTCCTTCTTGGCGTGATCTCCCGACATCACTTCGAGCGGTTAGGCTCTAATGAAGCACCGGGCTCTGATACCAATTGAAAGTCGCCTAGAGGGGGGTGAATAGGGCGAAACTGAAATTTACAAATATAATCACAACTACAAGCCGAGTTAGCGTTAGAAATAATAATGAGTCCGAGAGAGAGGGAGCAAAACAAATCGCAAGCGAATGAAGAGTGTGACACACGGATTTGTTTTACCGAGGTTCGGTTCTCGCAAACCTACTCCCCGTTGAGGAGGCCACAAAGGCCGGGTTTATCTCAACCCTTTCCCTCTCTCAAACGGTCCCTCGGACCGAGTGAGCTTCTCTTCTCAAAACAACCGGGAACAAAACTTCCCCGCAAGGACCACCACACAATTGGTGTCTCTTGCCTCGGTTACAATTGAGTTTTGATCGCAAGAACAAATGACAAAGAAAAGAAGCAATCCAAGCGCAAGAGCTCAAAAGAACACGATAAATCTCTCTCACTAGTCACTAAAGCTTTGTGTGGAATTGGAGAGGATTTGATCACTTGAGTGTGTCTAGAATTGAATGCCTAGCTCTTGTAAGTGGTTGGAAAGTGGAAAACTTGGATGACTTGAATGTGGGGTGGTTGGGGGTATTTATAGCCCCAACCACCAAACTAGTCGTTTGGTGGAGGCTGTCTGTCGCATGGTGCACCGGACAGTCCGGTGCACACCGGACAGTGTCCGGTGCGCCAGCCATGTCACCAGGCCGTAGGGTTCCGACCGTTGGAGCTCTGACTGCTGGGCCCACCTGGATGTCCGGTGGCGCACCGGACAGGTACTGTAGAGTGTCCGGTGCGCCACTTCGCGCGTGCCTGACTCCTGCGCGCTCTAGCGCACATTTAATGCCACTGCAGGTGACCGTTGGCGCCGAAGTAGCCGTTGCTCCGCCTTTACACCGGACAGTCCGGTGTACACCGGACATGTCCGGTGAATTATAGCGAGCAAATTCCCGAAGCTGGCGAGTTCAGAGTCGCTTCTCCTTGGAGCACCGGACACTTTCCGGTGAATTATAGTGGAGCGCCTCTGAGTTTTCCCGAAGGTGATGAGTTTGGCTTCAAGTCCCCTGGTGCACCGGACACTGTCCGGTGGCACACCGGACAGTCTGGTGCGCCCGACCAGGGTGCCTTCGGTTATCCCTTTGCTCCTTTGTTTGAACCCTTTCTCTTGATCTTTTTATTGGCTTATTGTGAACCTTTGGTACCTGTAGAACTTATAAACTTGGGCAAACTAGTTAGTCCAATTATTTGTGTTGGGCAATTCAACCACCAAAATCAATTTAGGAAATAGGTGTAAGCCTAATTCCCTTTCAGTGCCCATCGGGATTGACACGATCGCAAAAGCGAAAATTACAACGCCTTAGAGCAAAGGAGAATCAGGAGAAGGAGGCGGAAAAAATATTAAATGACACACATCCGCAGTGTCCGCCACCACAAAAGAGATGGAGACCAAAGGCCATTGAGGAAAATCAAACGGCCATAAAGACAGAAAATAAAACAACAACTGTGCGGCTCTTTGCAGGAATAGCAGACAGTCCGGCTATAAAGACCGGACCAACCGTACAGGGCGCGGACCGTCCGACCCCTTAGGCCGACTCATCCGCAATACACCATGACACCTGCAACGACGTACCAACACCCATGGAGGAAGACGACCTGCAAGGAGAAGACCTGGTCGACTACAAAGCTACGCCAGAACACTTAAAAAATTAGGAAAGCAAGGTGACTAATTGGTCAGGACCAGTATGGCGCTCGGCGGTATTGAGACTAACAGTTCGATTAAAACTAAAGGGGTCAAGTCCGTTGAGTCAACCATCGGGACTAAGGCCACTGCGTATCATCCTAGTAAGTGTCAAGATGCCTAAGAAAACTGATGTGATCACATCGAGTTAGTTGCTTTTGGTTCGCTCAGCTCCACCAAAAGGAAGGGGGCATATGTTTGGAGCCAAATTGAGCCCTGCGGACGGTCCGGCCCTGAGGCCGGACGGTCCGCGGTCCGGACAGTCCGCGCCTGGGGGCCGGACGGTCCGCGCGTGCGCAGAGCAGATTAGGGTTCCGAGTTTTGTGCTACAGTTGTTAGCTAAAATCACGGGAAAAGCTCGAAAATTAGTTTGTAAAGGGTCCAGCCCCCCTCCTCTATAAATACAGAGGTATACGGCCGATTTGTAGCAATCAATCGAATCAATACAACTTCTATTTCGCATTTATTTTCTGTACAATTAGGAGTAGTTCTAGTCTAGCCCTAGTTTAGCCTCTCGATCCCCGAATCCTCTGTCTCTCTTCGACTCTACGTCGATTAGAGGAGTCTAGGTCGGTCTGCCCGAGCCTAGACACAACCTAGGATCTCTCCTCCCCGACGGGGTCCCTCCCGGGAGCGAGATCCAGGCGCCGCCGGCGATCTTCCGCCGCCCCTGCGCACGCGCGGACCGTCCGGCCATCAGGCAGGGACCCAAGCTCCTGCACCAAGTCGCGGACCGTCCGGCCCTATGCCGCGGACCGTCCGCGCCTGACCAGAGAGCACCGCCGCCTCGCGCCAGGTCACGGACCGTCCGGCCCTGTGCCGTGGACCGTCCGCGCCTGGCCAGAGAGCACCGCCGCTGGTTCTTTTGAAGTGATTGGCGCCTCCAAAAGGGTGTCAACAACGACGATGATCCACGGCTCTGGACCAGATGGTCCGCGACCTTGCTGTAAGAATGACTCCTTCTCTGCGTTGTGTCGAACGGTTCGCGCTCTGGACCGGACGATCCGCGATGGCGCAATGTCATCTTCTTCCTCACAGAAACCTAGATCTCACCCAGGGAGAGATCTTAGGTAAATAAAGTTGAAGATTTTTAGAGTACCGATGATCCCTAGATCGACCCTACAAGTCGCCTAGGAATTAACGAATTAAGTCGAAAAAGGGTAAGATCCTAGGGTCGTCTTAGGGTCGGCAGACATATCTACTTCTAGGGCAGAAAAGCTAGATGACGTAGATATGCGGAAAGCTACAACTAGATTGGTTCCGAAAGCTACAACTAGAACTACGTTATATCTACTTATAGGGTAGAAAAGTTAAATAACGTAGATTGGTTCAATTGTAATATGTTCGGCGGTTCTGAATCGGTCGTACCCTTTATATTTATAGGAAAAGAGGTCAGGACCTGTTCTAGTCGAGATCCAATAGATCCCCATTGATAGGTTAAGATAACCATGCATGAGATAAATACTCTCGTTCGTGCTTATCTGATAGCGAGGGCGTAGACAGTCCAAGCCATATGGCCAAATTATTTTGTTAGGTGTTTCCATGGCTAAAACAGATCCCCATGGCTAAATATGGTGTTCAACAACAAGGAACCAAATTACTTTTTAACATTTTTTTACCCAAATCATTTTATTAGGTGTTTCCAAAGGGACTTATTGGCTTTGGTTCAGAGCCTAATTATAAGGTTCGACAAGCACTTACGATAATGGTTTGTCAAACTTTAAAGACCACAGCAATGAGAATCTTTGCTTTATATGGATGGCGCGGATGGCCTTCACTGTTTATAATTGGATCTTGACTTGTGTTTTTGATAGACTTGAGGATCTTTACAGTGTCCAACTCAGTTAATCCGAGGCACTTAATTAAACAGTAAATCAATCTAATCTATCTTAGAACTAATAACACTTAGACATAGAGATATTAGGAATATACATTGATTATATTATCACATAGAAGTAGCTTCATTGCATATAAAATATACAACACATAAATGAGCAAACACATTACACAACTAGTAAACAAGATCATAACTCACGCAAATAAAGAATGAGCCATAAGATGATATTGTTCAACACTCAATATACTTGTTGGCGTTTCAGACCCGAGGTCCTCCGAACCGACTAGTGAATTTGTTGTCGCTGCGTGTCCCAGCCCAGATGGGTTGGCGCGAGAAGGAACACAAACGGGGGACTTGTATTATCTCGCGCCGAGGGTGCCGCTCGTAGTAGGAGTTACAAGCATCGCGAGAGGGAAGAAGAGAGCCGGTTCGTCAGCCCGCCGTCCCCTCTGCGCGAGAACCCTACTCCCTCCCACGGGAAGGCCCTGGACCTCCCTTTTATAGATGCAAGGAGAGGGTCCAGATGTACAATAGGGGGTGTAGCAATGTGCTAATGTGTCTGGCAGAGAGATGCCTAAGCCCTATGTACATGCCATCATGGCTGTCGGGGGAGAGCTTGCGCCCTGTATACGTGATAGCGTGGCCGTCGGAGAAGCGCCTGAGCCCTATAGGAGCACAGCTGGCAGTGCGGCAAGGATCCTGCTGACGTCTCCTTGCTGCCGTAAGGGGCTGAGAGCCACCGGCGTCATGGTTGCACGCGGGGCACCATCATTACCCGTCGCCGGGGTAAGCCAGATGGGACGCCGGTCTTGTTCCTTGTAGCCTGAGCTAGCTAGAGATAGGGTAATGATATATCCCCAGTGGCGCGGTCGGTCCGAGCCCAAGGTCGGACGAGGCGGAGACTTCTCTTGAGGCCGTGGCCGGGGTCGGGCGAGGACGCAGTTCCTCCCGAGACCGAGGTCGAGGCCGAGTCCGGAGGTCGGGCGAGGCGGAGACCTCCTCCCGAGGCCGGAGCCTGAGGTCGGGCGAGGCAGAGACCTCCTCCCGAGGCCGGAGCCTGAGGTCGGGCGAGGCGAAGCTTCCTGTTGCGCTCGAGGCCGAACTCGGTGGTTGATCGTGACTTGTTGTCAGCTTCGCCTGGGCGGTTGGCACAGTAGTCGGAGCGGGGCGAGCGGCGCTGTTTTCCTGTCAGATCGGACAGTAAAAGGGGGGGCAAAGTGACTGCGGTCACTTCGACCTGGCCGACTGAGGCGCGTGTGTCAGGGTGCGGCGTCAGGCGATTCTCGCATTGAATGCGCCTGCGATGTGGTCGGTTGGTGAGGCGGTTTGGTCAAGGTTGCTTCACAACGAAGCCTGTCCGAGCCGGGCTTCGGGAGAGCCGAGGGGGTGCCCGCTGCCTGAGAAGGCCCTCGGGCGAGGCGTGAACTCGTCTGGGACTACTGCTCCTGCCCGAGGCAGGGCTCGGGCTAGGTTGCGTCCCTTGGGTAGACAAAACCTTGACTTGAACCACGCCCGTCAGTTGGTTTGAGGGTGTTTACCAGCCGTGATTAGGAGTGTTGGGGGTACCCCTAATTACGGTACCCGACAGTAGCCCCCGAGCCTCGAAGGGAGTGTTGGTACTCGCTTGGAGGCTTTTGCCGCATTTTTGGTGAGGGGACCAGCCTTTCTCGGTTTTACTTTGTTCTGGTGGGTGCGCGCGAGCGCACCCGCCGGGTGTAGCCCCCGAGGCCTCGGAGGAGTGGTTTGACTCCTCTGAGGTCTTAATGCTTTTCGTGGTGCCTCGGCCGGTCTGGTCGTTCCCTCATGCGGCCTGGCCGTAGCACGGGCGCATGGTCAGGTTCCGAGTTTTCAAGCTGGTTTGTTGACGCTGTCAACAGTTTGGCCGTAGCCAGGTGCGAGAGCAGCCCCTGAGCCTCTGCACGGAGCGAGAGGACGATCAAGACTTTCCCGACTTTTATCATACGCCCCTGCGTCGCCTTTCCGCAAGGAGGAGGGGGGAAAGCGCCATGTTGCCCTCGGGGGGCGTCGAACATGGTGTTTCCAGTGAGCTGCTAACGGGTAATCCGAGTGGATGCCCGTGCCTCGTTCGTTAGGGGTCGGCTGGTGGCCCAGAGGCGCGCTCCAAAAGTACCTACGGGTGATTCGCCGGACCTGGACCCCTTCGACAGGGTCCGAGGGCTCGATGCCTCCCTCTGGTGGGATTCCGTTACAAATTGTTCCCGCCGGTCTCGCAAATGTCCTGGGGTACCTCGGGAGCGGCTATCGAAACCCTTCCGAGGGGCCAGCCTTCGAACCCCTGATCAGTAGGAGGGCTCGGGGCCCGCTTCCTTCGCCGAGAAGGATCCTTTCCACAACATCCCCTTTCCCGGTCCCTGTAGCAAGAGAGAGGGAGAGGAGGAGGGGAAGGGTATGAATTTAAATAAGGTGGCACACCTTTTTTGACGCGGTCACCATGGCGGAGGTGAAACGACACCCGCCTCGCCTGCCAGAGATGTCGCTTGCTCTGCCGGGGAGTTAATACGACGGGACGGGCGATTCGCGTGGCGCCCGTTGCACGTGCGAGCCGTTCGAGGAACGGGACACGGGTGCGTCATCTTCACGCCGTGGGAGAGGGCTCTCCTGTCGCTTCAGGAGGGGATGCGAACCTGCAGGTGATTTGATCGCTGCTTCCGCTCGTCTGCTGCTGCCATTACTGCCGGCCCACTTTTGGGGCCATGCCAACCGCCGCGCCTGTCCCTGCAGCTGACTGACCCGTGATCGTTGCCCTGAATTGGCACTGTTGGGTCATGCGCAGGGCTGCCTCGAGTCGCGGCACCGGTTCCGCAGTCGAGGAGGCGCAACATTGGCGCGAGTGGCGGTGCAGTTTCTTGCACGTCGTAACCGGCGCGCCGGTTACATGACATGTGGGCCCGGGCCTCCATGTCAGATGCGGCAAAGCCGAAAGGGTGCATAATCGTGGTGCGGTTGGATGCCTGTTGAGTGGCGGTCCTCCCTTTCGACCGCCAGTTTCAGCGAAGATGGGAGAGCGCTTGTAACCGCGGGACGGTTACACACCTCGCGTGCGGCGATTCGCCTTCTTCGCACTTTGGATCAGCTCGTATGACGTGTGGGGCCCAGCCCCCATGTCGTAGGGGGAGGAACCCTGGAGCACGTCGATGAAGACGTTGCCCGTGACGCCTGGGGATGCGAATGAAGAGAGCCGTCTTTAAAAGGGGGGCGATCCCCCGGGCAGTAGCCATGCCTTCGTTCTCCCCTCATGCATCACGCCCTTCCACCTTTCGAGCCCCCAGATGGGGTGCACCGGCGTCGCCTTCTTCTTGCCGCCTTTGGAGGAGCGCGACCTTGTGGAGATCGACGCTCTTCAGCCATCACTCGGCTTCAAGGATTTTCGTCGTGCAGCCCGGCTGCATTCCCTCACCAATGGTCAGTTTGGTGGGGAAAAGCAAGCCGGGCTGCAACCTCCGCCCCACCCTCAGCTTCAAGGATCTTCGTCATCCGGGCTGAGGCGGAGGAGCGCACCGAGTGGGGGGTTGCCTCCACGTGGGTCGGTGACCCTTTTCTTCCCCCAGTGTTCGGGGGAGAAAGGCACCCTCCAGCCCTGCGGAGACGTACTCTAGTCATGCGGGGGAAGGCGAACTGCTGCTCCTCAGCCAGGGTGCAGCTTTCCATCCTCCACTCGGGCGGCGGTCGTGCCGCGCGCGGGCCGGCCACGTCCAGGTCCTCCTCACATTGTCAGCTGCACCGGGGGGTCGCTCAACACGTCGTACGCCGCGAGGGCGGTACTCGTGTTCTGGGACGCCCCCAGTGAGGACGTGAGTGAGGACCTACCGGTGCGCTTTGGGGCAGCCGCTGTTCGCCGGCGCCCTCTGACTTTTCAGCCTCAACGGCTTGTCCTCGCCCCTCGTGTGGGGATGTGGGCGAGGGCCTTTTCACAGCAGCGTCTGTCCTGAGGTCATCGCTGCTGCTGTTCAGCCGCCCGAGGTGGAGGTCGTTGTCTCTACTGCTGCAGAGGTCACCGGCGAGTCGCTTGGAGTTCGTTATCTCGCGGGCCCCCTGGTGTGGAGGTTGTTCATACCCGTGGGAACGGAACCGGAGTCCCGTTTGTAAGGGGATATACTGGGTTTTTGCCTGAGCAAAATGTAACTGCTTCAAGGACTTAGACATTTGTCGTAGGTCGGGAGAACCGCCGAGGGTTCTGCCGATGTCTAAGCCTGTGTAGCATAGTTACCCCGAGTATATGTGTTTGTTCTTTGTGGCTGTCGAGGCCTGAACATTTGAGTATTCGAGTATAAAGCTGCGTTTCTTCCTCATTTCGAGCACTAGGACTTGCCTGTTGGCTAGCCGAACCACTTAACCGAGCATGAGTTGCCTTTCGCGGAAGGTGACGAGTGAGGTATCCGTATCCCGGAGGCGTAGGAGTCCCTCGGCTTGGTTGGCCTCACCGCTCTAGGCCTCTCTTGCTCAGTTTTTAGAACCCTCGGCTGCTCTGCGATGAGCCAGAGCCGAAGGCAGCAGTGTTGGCGTGGACAGGGGCGGAGTCGGCTTGAGAAGAGGATTCGTCGGCCCGAGAGCTAGCGGCTTCCCAGGCCGAGAAGATGTGGCAGCAGCGGTTGGAGCTTGGCCAAGACATCCGCGGGCGCGGTGCTGGCGTCCTCCCTTGGGTGGAGGTCCTTTCGCCTGGGTCGCCGTCCGAGACCAGGCTAGGTTCCGCCGAGGGTGGAAACAACGCCGAGGGTGCAGCTGCTCCCCCTGGCGATGCCTGAACCTACAGGAACAGTTTGTCTGTAGCATGCGCCTGTTTTTCGCGACCGCCGAGGCCTAAACACTTTATCATCGTGTTAAAAAACTACGTTTTCTTTCCTCTCGTTTCGAGCATCACGACTTGTCTGTCAGTAGCAGAATCGTTTATCCAAGCAAGAGTTACTTTTCACGGAAGGTGATGAGTGAGGTATCCGTATCCCGGAGGCGTAGGAGTTCCTCGGTTCGGTCGGCCTTGCCGCTTACGTGCACTCTCATTTGGTCGTAGGATTCTATTATCGGCACAGTCGAGAAGGCACGAAAGTTGTTTTCTACCTGAGTGTTTGGACTTGTTCAGTAGCAGGATCGCTTATCCGAGCGTGAGTTACTTCTCGCGGAAGGTGATGAGTGAGGTATCCGTATCCCGGAGGCGTAGGAGTTCCTCGGCTCGGTCGGCCTTGCCGCTTACGTGTACTCTCGTTGTTTTCAGGATCCCGCTATCGATACGGAAGTCGAAAGCACGAAGGTCGTTTTAGTAGAAAATTTTTCCGAGAAAAATTTTGACGTAGAGGGGGTTCCCCCTTCTAGCCCCCGAGGGAGGGTCGGGCTTTGCTGAGGTGAGGCCGACCCTTCCTTGACGGTTAAACTTTTTGTATGTAAAGAAAACGAGGTACATGAACGACTTAAAACATCTTAAGGGTAGAAGCGATGTAGCTGTTGGATGTTCCAAGCGTTGCTGTAGACCTCGCCTTGGTCGTTGGCCAGCTTGTATGTTCCGGGCTTCAAAATCTTGGCGATGATGAATGGCCCTTCCCAGGGAGGAGTGAGCTTGTGGCGCCCTCGGGCGTCCTATCACAGACGAAGCACCAAGTCTCCCACTTGGAAGCCTCGGGGCCGAACGCTTCGGGCGTGGTAGCATCGCAGCGACTGCTGGTGCCGTGCCGAATGTAGTAAGGCAACGTCCCGAGCCTCTTCGAGCTGGTCCAACGAGTCCTCTCGGCTGGTCTGGTTGCTTCGGTCGTCGTACGCCTTGGTCCTCGGGGAACCGTATTCTAAGTCCATGGGGAGGACGGCCTCGGCCCCATAGACTAGAAAAAACGGCGAGAACCCCGTGGCCCGGCTCGGCGTCGTCCTTAGACTCCAGACCACCGAGGGTAGCTCTTTCATCCACCGCTTGCCGAACTTGTTGAGGTCGTTGTAGATCCTCGGTTTGAGTCCCTGTAAAATCATACCATTGGCACGCTCCACCTGCCCATTCATCATGGGGTGAGCCACGGCGGCCCAGTCCACATGGATGTGGTGGTCGTCGCAGAAGTCCAGGAACTTTTTTCGGTGAACTGCGTGCCATTGTCGGTGATGATGGAGTTTGGGACCCTGAATCGATGGATGATGTTGGTGAAGAACGCCACCGCCTGCTCGGACCTGATGCTGGTCAAGGGTCGGACCTCGATCCACTTGGAGAATTTGTCGATGGCGACCAGCAGGTGCGAGAAGCCCCCGGGTGCCTTCTGCAAGGGACCGACGAGGTCTAGACCCCACACAGCAAACGGCCAGGTGATGGGTATCGTCTACAGGGCCTGAGCGGGCAGGCGTGTCTGCTTTGCGTAGAATTGACACCCTCGGCAGGAGCGTACAATCCTAGTGGCGTCGGCCACCACGGTTGGCCAGTAGAAGCCTTGTCGGAAGGCATTCCCCACGAGGGCTCGAGGTGCTGCATGGTGGCCACAAGCCCCCGAGTGTATTTATTGCAACAGCTCTTGTCCTTGGGCGATGGATATGCATCGTTGGAGGATGCCCGAGGGGCTGCGGTGATAGAGCTACTTTTCATCACCCAACAAGACAAAAGACTTGGCGCGCCACGCCAGTCGCCGAGCTTTGGCCTTATCGAGGGAAGCTCTCCTCGGAGGAGATATTCCAGGTACGGGGTCTGCCAGTTCGGATCTGGCGTGACCCCCTTCAGTTCCCCCTCGATGGGCAAGGCCTCCTCCTCGACGGTCTAGGGTACCTCGGGCTCGGCCGAGGCCTCCTCGGGCTCGGCCGAGGGTACCTCGGGCTGGGCCGAGGCTTCCTCGGGCTCGGGCGTGCCGTCGATCTTGATGGATGGTTGGTGTAGGTCTCTAGAGAAGACGTCCGGGGGAACCGTCGTCCGCCCCAAGGCTATCTTCGCCAGCTAATCCGCAGTCTCGTTGTACCGTCAGGCGATGTGGTTGAGCTCCAGCCCATAGAACTTGTCTTCCAGGCGCCGGACTTCGTCGCAGTAGGCCTCCATCCTCCGGTCGTGGCAGTGGGAGTTCTTCATGACTTGGTCGATGACAAGCTGCGAGTCGCCATAAGCGTCGAGGCACCGGATCCCTAGCTCAACGGCAATGCGCAGCCCGTTAACTAGAGCCTCGTACTCGACCACATTGTTTGACGCCGGAAAATGAAGGCGGATCGCGTAGCGGAGATGCTTTCCGAGGGGTGAAACGAAGAGCAAGCCAGCGCCTGCTCCTATTTTCATGAGTGACCCATCGAAGTACATGGTCTAGAGCTCAGCCTGGATCGGAGCTATTGGCAACTGGGTGTCGGCCCATTTAGCCAGGAAGTCGGCCAAGACATGGGATTTTATGGCCTTCCGAGGGGCGAATGATAGCGTTTCTCCCATGAGCTCCACTGCCCACTTTGATATCCTACCTGAGGCCTCACAGCACTGGATGATCTCCCCCAGGGGGAAGGATGACACCACAGTCATCGGATGAGACTCGAAGTAGTGTCGCAACTTTCGCCGTGTCAGAATTACTGCGTATAGTAGTTTCTGAATTTATGGGTAGCGGATCTTGGTCTCGGATAGCACTTCGCTGATGAAATAGACCAGCCTCTGGACGAGCAATGCATGCCCTTCTTCTCGTCTCTCGACTACGATCGCGGCGCTGACCACCTGAGTGGTCGTGGCTACGTAGATCAAGAGGGCTTCTCCTGCAGCGGGGGCACCAGGATGGGTGCATTTGTAAGGAGTGCCTTAAGGTTTCTGAGGGCTTCCTCGGCCTCGGGGGTCCAAGTGAAGCACTCGGCCTTCCTTAAGAGGCGGTACAGAGGCAAGCCTTTCTCGCCAAGGCGTGAGATGAAGCAGCTCAGGGCCGCAAGGCATCCCATGACCCTCTACACTCCTTTCAAATCTTTGATCGGCCCCATGTTGGTGATAGCCACGATCTTCTCCGGGTTGGCTTCGATGCCTCGCTCGGAGACGATGAACCCTAGGAGCATGCCTCGGGGGACTCCGAAGACACACTTCTCGGGATTGAGTTTCACGCATTTCGCTCTCAGACACTTGAACGTTGTCTCAAGGTCAGAGAGGAGATCGGAGGCCTTCCTTGTCTTGACAACGATGTCATCGACGTAAGCCTCGACCGTTCGGTCGATGTGCTCTCCAAACACGTGGTTCATGCATCTTTGGTATGTGGCCCCTGCATTCCTCAAGCCAAATGGCATAGTAGTATAACAATACATGCCAAAAGGTGTGATGAAAGAAGTCGCGAGCTGATCGGATTCTTTCATCTTGATTTGGTGATAACCTGAATAGGCGTCGAGGAATGACAGGGTTTCGCACCCAGCGATGGAGTCCACAATTTGGTCGATGCGAGGCAGAGGGTAGGGAACCTTTGGACATGCTTTGTTCAGCCCGGTGTAGTCAACGCACATCCTCCATTTCCCACCTTTCTTTTTCACAAGCACAGGGTTAGCTAACCATTCGAGATGGAATACCTCTTTGATGAACCCTGCCACGAGTAGCTTGTTGACCTCCTCGCCGATGGCTTTGCGCTTTTCTTCGTCGAAACGGCACAGATGCTGCTTCACGGGTCGGGCCCTAGCTCGGATGTCCAGTGAGTGCTCGGCGACATCCCTCGGTATGCCGGGCATGTCCGCGGGACTCCACGCAAAAACTTCGGCGTTTGCGCGGAGAAATTCGACGAGCACTACTTCCTATTTGGGGTCGAGCTCGGAGCCGATCCGGACTTGCTTGCCATCATCATTGCTGGGGTCGAGAGGGACGGATTTGACCGCCTCAGCTGGCTCAAAGTTGCCGGTGTGTCGCTTCGCATTGGGCGCCTCCTTAGAGAGGCGCTCTAGGTCGGTGATGAGGGCCTTGGACTCGGTGAGGGCCTCAGCATACTCCACGCACTCCACGTCGCATTCGTACGCGTGGCGGTACGTGGATCCGACGGTGATGACCCCGTTGGGGCCCGACATCTCGAGCTTGAGATACGTGTAGTTGGGGACAGCCATGAACTTGGCGTAGCACGGCCTCCCCAACACCGCGTGGTAGGTTCCTCAGAACCCGACCTCCTTGAACATGAGGGTTTCCTTTTGGAAGTTGGAGGAAGTCCCGAAGCAGACGGGCAAATCGATTTGCCCGAGGGGCAGGACGCGCTTTCCGTGGATGATCCCGTGGAAGGGCGCTGCACCGGCCCGGATCGCGGACAAACCGATCCCCAAGAGCTCAAGGGTCTTGGCGTAGATGATGTTGAGGCTGCTGCCTCCGTCCATGAGGACCTTGGTGAGCCGAACGTTGCCGATGACAGGGTCGACAACGAGCGGGTACCTTCCTGGGCTTGGCACGCAGTCGAGGTGGTCGCCTCGGTCAAAGGTGATGGGCTTGTCGGACCAGTCTAGGTAGACTGGCGCCGCCACCTTGACCGAGCAGACCTCCCGGCGCTCTTGCTTGCGGTGCCGAGCCGAGGCGTTCGCCACTTGCCCACCATAGATCATGAAACAGTCGTGGACCTCGGGGAACTCCTCCTCCTTGCCGCCCTCCTTCTTGTCGTTGTCTTGGCCCTTGCCATCTCCCGCGGGGGGTCCGGCCTTATGGAAGTAGCGCCGAAGCATGACGCATTCCTCAAGGGTGTGCTTAACGGGACCCTGATGATAGGGGCACGACTCCTTGAGCATCTTATCGAACAGGTTAGCCCCTCCGGGAGGCTTTCGAGGGTTCCTATGCTCGGCGGCAGTGACAAGATCTATGTCAGCGGCGTCGCGCTTTGCTTGTGACTTCTTCTTGGCCTTCTTCTTTGCGCCCCGCTGGGCGGACGCCTCGGGGACGTCTTCCTGCTGCCTCTCCTGAGGCTGCTTGTCTTTTCGGAAGATGGCTTCGACCGCCTCCTGACCAGAGGCGAACATGGTGGCGATGTCCATCAACTCGCTCGCCTTGGTGGGAGTTTTGCGCCCCAGTTTGCTCACTAGGTCACGGCATGTGGTGCCGGCGAGGAACGCGCCGATGACGTCAGAGTCGGTGATGTTGGGAAGCTCGGTGCGCTGCTTCGAAAACCATCGGATGTACTCTCGCAGGGACTCCCCTGGCTACTGGCGGTAGCTTCGGAGATCCCAGGAGTTTCCAGGGCGCACGTACGTGCCTTGGAAGTTCCCAGCGAAAGCCTCGACCAGGTCGTCCTAGTTGGTGATTTGCGCAGGAGGCAGATGCTCCAGCCAGGCCCGGGCGGCGTCGGAGAGGAACAAGGGAAGGTTGCGGATGATGAGGTTGTCGTCGTTCGTCCCTCCCAGCTGGCAGGCCAGTCGGTAGTCCGCAAGCCACAGCTCTGGCCTCGTCTCCCCTAAGTACTTGGTGATAGTAGTCGGGGCTCGGAACCTGTTCAGGAACGGCGCTCGTCGTATGGCCCAGCTGAAGGCTTGCGGACCGGGTGGCTCGGGCGAAGGGCTCCGATCCTCCCCACTGTCGTAGCGTCCTCCGCGCCTGGGATGGTAGCCTCGGCGCACCTTCTCGTCGAGGCGGGCTCGACGGTCATGGCGGTGTTGCGCGTTGCCGAGGCGGTCCAGGGCGGCAAGCGTCCCGTCCCGTGTACGCTCGGTGTGAACCGAGGCCTCCCGCTTGTGTCGGGACACGTGTCGGGAGGGTGTTGCACGATGCTCCGAGGGGCACCCTCGCCTTCGAGAAGCAGAGCTTTCGGCTTGTCGAACCGCGGCATGCTCCAGGAGATTCTTGAGCTCACCCTGGATACGCCGCCCCTCGGTGGTGGATGGCTCCGGCATCGTCTGGAGCAGCATCGTTGCTGCAGCCAGGTTCTGGCCGGTCTTGCTGACGGCCGGGGGCAGTGTTGCCCTGGCATTGTCAACGATACGACGCTAGACTTCCTGGGGCCGATGACACATTCCTCCAGCGAGTGCCTAACCTGCCCGCTCCTGCTCGATGTTTTGCCGGAGCTGCACGAGTTGCCTTGCTTCCTCGTCGAGCTTGGCCTGCATCTCGCGGATTTGCTTGAGCTGTGTGTCCTGACCCCCCGCAGGGACTGGGACCACAGCTAGCTCCCGCGGCATGTCTAAAAGGGAATTAGGCTTACACCTATTTCCTAAATTGATTTTGGTGGTTGAATTACCCAACACAAATATTTGGACTAACTAGTTTGCTCTAGTCTATAAGTTCTACAGGTGCCAAAGGTTCACAATAAGCCAATAAGAAGACCAAGAAAAAGGGTTCAAACAAAAGAGCAAAGGGACAACCGAAGGCACCCTGGTCTGGCGCACCGGACTGTCCGGTGTGCCACCAGACAGTGTCCGGTGCACCAGGGGACTCCAAGCTAAACTTCACACCTTCGGGAATTCTCAGAGGCACTTCACTATAATTCACCGGACTGTCCGGTGTACCACCGGACAGTGTCCGGTGCACCAAGGAAGAGCGGCTCTGAACTCGCCAGCTTCAGGAATCCGCTCCGCTATAATTCACCGGACATGTCCGGTGCACACCGGACTGTCCAGTGTAACGGCAGAGCAACGACTAGTCCGCGCCAACGGTCACCTGCTACAGCATTAAATGCGCGCCAGCGCGCGTAGGGGAGCAGAGCACGCGCGGGTGGCACACTGGACAGCCTACAAGGCATGTCCGGTGCACCACCGGACAGCCAGGCGGGCCCACGCGTCAGAGCTCCAACGGTCGAACCCTAACGGCCGGGTGACGTGGCTGGCGCACCGGACAGTGTCCGGTGGCGCACCGGACTGTCCGGTGCGCCCGTCGACAGCAGCCCTCACCAAACGTCTAGTTTGGTGGTTGGGGTTATAAATACCCCCAACCACCCCACATTCAAGTCATCCAAGTTTTCAACCTTTCAACTACTTACAAGAGCTAGGCATTCAATTCTAGACACACCCAAGTGATCAAATCCTCTCCAATTCCACACAAGGCTTTAGTGATTAGTGAGAGAGATTTGTTGTGTTCATTTGAGCTCTTGCGCTTGGATTGCTTCTTTCTTTCATTCTTTCTTGCGATCATCTCAATTGTAATCGAGACAAGAGACACCAATTGTGTGGTGGTCCTTGCAGGGAAGTTTGGTTCCCGTTTGATTGAGAGAAGAAGCTCACTCGGTCCGAGGGACTGTTTGAGAGTGGGAAAGGGTTGAAATAGACCTGGCCTTTGTGGCCTCCTCAACGGGGAGTAGGTTTGCGAGAACCGAACCTCGGTAAAACAAATCCTTGCGTCTCACTCTTCATTTGCTCACGATTTGTTTTGCGCCCTCTCTCTCGGACTCGTTTCTATTTCTAACGCTAACCCGGCTTGTAGTTGTGATTAACTTTATAAATTTCAGTTTCGCCCTATTCACCCCCCCTCTAGGCGACTTTCAATTGGTATCAGAGCCCGGTGCTTCATTAGAGCCTAACCGCTCGAAGTGATGTTGGGAGATCACGCCAAGAAGGAGATGGAGACCGGCGACAAGCCCACTACAAGCCATGGGGAGACTTCATTGGAAGAGTCCCACAACAAGAGGAAGGAGAAGAAAGACTCCTCCAATAAAGGGAAGGGGAAGGAGAGGAAATCCTCTTCCCACAAGTCGCATCGGAGAGGCGACAAGCACAAGAGGATGAGGAAAGTGGTCTACTACGAGACCGACTCTTCATCACCATCGACCTCCGGCTCCAACGCGCCGTCCGTCACTTCTAAGCGCCATGAGCGCAAGAAGTTTAGTAAGATCCCCCTACGCTACCCTCGCATTCCTAAACATACACCTTTACTTTCCGTCCCATTAGGCAAACCACCAACGTTTGATGGTGAAGATTATGCTACGTGGAGTGATATGATGCGATATCACCTAACCTCACTCCACAAAAGTATATGGGATGTTGTTGAGTTTGGTGTACAGGTACCATCCGTAGGGGATGAAGATTATGATGAGGACGAAGTGGCCCAAATCGAGCACTTCAGCTCACAAGCCACCACTATACTCCTCACCTCTCTAAGTCGAGAGGAGTATAACAAGGTGCAAGGGTTGAAGAGCGCCAAGGAAATTTGGGACGTGCTAAAGATCGCGCACGAAGGAGATGAGGTGACCAAGATCACCAAGCGGGAAACGATCGAGGGGGAGCTCGGTCGCTTCCGTCTTCGCCAAGGGGAGGAGCCACAAGACATGTACAACCGGCTCAAAACCTTGGTGAATCAAGTGCGCAACCTCAGGAGCAAAAAATGGGATGACCACGAAGTGGTTAAGGTTATTCTTAGATCACTTATTTTCCTTAACCCTACTCAAGTTCAATTAATTCGTGGTAATCCTAGATATACACAAATGACCCCCAAGTAAGTTATAGGTAATTTTGTGAGCTTTGAGTTGATGATCAAAGGCTCAAAGAAAATCAACGAGCTTGATGGCCCCTCCACGTCCGAAGCACAACCGGTTGCATTCAAAGCGACGGAAGAAAAGAAGGAGGAATCTACTCCAAGTCGAACACCCATCGACGCCTCCAAGCTCGACAACGAGGAGATGGCGCTCATCATCAAGAGCTTTCGCCAAATCCTCAAGCAACGGAAGGGGAAGGATTACAAATCTCGTTCCAAAAAGGTTTGCTACAAGTGTGGTAAGCCTGGTCACTTTATTGCTAAATGTCCATTATCAAGTGATAGTGACAGGGACAACGACAAGAAGGGGAGAAGAAAGGAGAAGAAGAGATATCACAAGAGGAAGGGCGGCGATGCCCATGTGTGCCGGGAGTGGGACTCCGATGAGAGCTCCACCGACTCCTCCTCCGACGAGGACGCCGCCAACATCGCCGTCACCAAGGGTCTTCTCTTCCCCAACGTCGGCCACAAATGCCTCATGGCAAAGGACGGCAAAAAGAAGAAGGTTAAATCCAAATCCTCCACTAGATATGAGTCCTCTAGTGATGATAATGCTAGTGATGAGGAAGATAATTTGCGTACCCTTTTTGCCAACCTTAACATGCAACAAAAAGAAAAGTTAAATGAATTAATTAGTGCCATTCATGAGAAGGATGATCTCTTGGACTCCCAAGAGGACTTCCTTATTAAAGAAAACAAAAAACATGTTAAGGTTAAAAATGCTTATGCTCTAGAAGTAGAGAAATGTGAAAAATTATCTAAGGAGCTAAGCATTTGCCATGAGACTATTGACAACCTTAGAAATGAGAATGCTAATTTGTTAGCTAAGGTTGATTCAAATGCTTGTGATGTTTCAATTCCCAATCCTAGAAATGATCATGTTGATTTGCTTGCTAAGATTGAAGAATTAAACATCTCTCTTGCTAGCCTTAGGATTGAAAATGAGAAATTAATTGCTAAGGCTAAAGATTTTGATGCTTGCAATGTTACTATTTCTAACCTTAGAAGTGAAAATGATATATTACATGCTAAGGTTATAGAATTAAAATCTTGCAAACCCTCTACATCTACCGTTGAGCATGTGTCTATTTGTGCTAGATGTAGAGATGTTGATATTGATGCTATTCATGATCATATGGTCTTAATTAAACAACAAAATGATCATATAGCTAAACTAGATGCTAAAATTGCCGAGCATAACTTAGAGAATGAAAAGTTTAAATTTGCTAGAAGTATGCTCTATAGTGGGAGACGCCCTGGCATCAAGGATGGCATTGGCTTCCAAAGGGGAGACAATGTCAAACTTAATGCCCCTCCTAAAAGATTGTCTAATTTTGTTAAGAGCAAGGCTCCCATGCCTCAGGATAACGAGGGTTATATTTTGTACCCTGCCGGTTATCCCGAGAGCAAAATTAGGAGAATTCACTCTAGGAAGTCTCACCCTGGCCCTAATCATGCTTTTATGTATAAGGGTGAGACATCTAGCTCTAGGCAACCAACCCGTGCTAAGTTGCCTAAGAAGAAAACTCCTAGTGCATCAAATGATCATGACATTTCATTTAAAACTTTTGATGCATCTTATGTTTTGACTAACAAATCCGGCAAAGTAGTTGCCAAGTTTGTTGGGGGCAAACACAAGGGCTCCAAGACTTGTGTTTGGGTACCCAAAGTTCTTGTTTCTAATGCCAAAGGACCCAAAACCGTTTGGGTACCTAAAGTCAAGAACTAAAATTGTTTTGTAGGTTTATGCATCCGGGGGCTCAAGTTGGATCATCGATAGAGGGTGCACAAACCACATGACAGGGGAGAAGAAGATGTTCTCCTCCTACGAGAAAAACCAAGATCCCCAACGAGCTATCACATTCGGGGATGGAAATCAAGGTTTGGTCAAAGGTTTGGGTAAAATAGCTATATCTCCTGACCATTCCATTTCCAATGTTTTTCTTGTTGATTCATTAGATTACAACTTGCTTTCCGTTTCCCAATTATGTCAAATGGGCTACAACTGTCTATTTACTGATGTAGGTGTCACTGTCTTTAGAAGAAGTGATGATTCAATAGCATTTAAGGGAGTGTTAGAGGGTCAGCTATACTTAGTAGATTTTGATAGAGCTGAACTCGACACTTGCTTAATTGCTAAGACTAACATGGGTTGGCTTTGGCACCGCCGACTAGCCCATGTTGGAATGAAGAATCTTCATAAGCTTCTAAAGGGAGAGCACATTTTAGGATTAACAAATGTTCATTTTGAGAAAGACAGGATTTGTAGCGCTTGCCAAGCTGGGAAGCAAGTTGGTGTTCATCATCCACACAAGAACATCATGACGACTGACAGGCCACTGGAACTCCTACACATGGATTTATTCGGCCCGATCACTTATATAAGCATCGGCGGGAGTAAGTACTGTCTAGTTATTGTGGATGATTATTCTCGCTTCACTTGGGTATTCTTTTTGCAGGAAAAATCACAAACCCAAGAGACTCTAAAGGGATTCTTGAGACGGGCTAAAAATGAGTTCGGCTTGAGGATCAAGAAAATTAGAAGCGACAATGGGACGGAGTTCAAGAACTCACAAATTGAAGGTTTTCTTGAGGAGGAAGGCATCAAGCATGAGTTCTCTTCTCCCTACACCCCACAACAAAATGGTGTAGTGGAGAGGAAGAATCGAACTCTATTGGACATGGCAAGAACCATGCTTGATGAGTACAAGACGCCAGATCGGTTTTGGGCCGAGGCGGTTAACACCGCTTGCTACGCCATCAACCGGTTATATCTACACCGAATCCTCAAGAAGACATCATACGAACTCCTAACCGGTAAAAATCCCAACATTTCATATTTTAGAGTCTTTGGTAGCAAATGCTTTATTCTTGTTAAAAGAGGTAGAAAATCTAAATTTGCTCCTAAGACAGTAGAAGGCTTTTTACTAGGGTATGATTCAAACACAAGGGCATATAGAGTCTTTAACAAGTCCTCCGGACTAGTTGAAGTTTCTTGTGACGTTGTGTTTGATGAAACTAACGGCTCTCAAGTAGAGCAAGTTGATCTTAATGAGATAGGTAATGAAGAGGCTCCGTGCATCGCGCTAAGGAACATGTCCATTGGGGATGTGTGTCCTAAGGAATCCGAAGAGCCTCCAAATGCACAAGATCAACCATCCTCCTCCACGCAAGCATCTCCACCGACTCAAAATGAGGATGAGGCTCAAGTTGATGAAGGAGAAGATCAAAGAGATGAGCCACCTCAAGATGATGGCAATGATCAAGGGGGAGATGCAAATGATCAAGACAAGGAGGATGAAGAACCAAGGCCGCCACACCCAAGAGTCCACCAAGCAATCCAACGAGATCACCCCGTCGACACCATCCTCAGCGACATTCATAAGGGGGTAACCACTAGATCTCATGTTGCACATTTTTGTGAGCATTACTCTTTTGTTTCCTCTATTGAGCCACACAGGGTAGAGGAAGCACTCCAAGATTCGGATTGGGTGATGGCAATGCAAGAGGAGCTCAACAATTTCACTAGGAACGAGGTATGGCATTTAGTTCCACGTCCTAATCAAAATGTTGTAGGAACCAAGTGGGTCTTCCGCAACAAACAAGACGAGCATGGTGTGGTGACTAGAAACAAAGCCCGACTTATGGCCAATGGATACTCCCAAGTCGAAGGTTTGGATTTCGGTGAAACCTATGCACCCGTAGCTAGGCTTGAGTCAATTCGTATATTATTAGCCTATGCTACTTACCATGGCTTCAAGCTTTACCAAATGGACGTGAAGAGTGCCTTCCTCAATGGACCAATCAAGGAAGAGGTCTATGTTGAGCAACCTCCAGGCTTTGAAGACAGTGAGTACCCTAACCATGTCTATAGGCTCTCTAAGGCGCTTTATGGGCTCAAGCAAGCCCCAAGAGCATGGTATGAATGCCTAAGATATTTCCTTATTGCTAATGGCTTCAAAGTCGGCAAGGTCGATCCTACTTAATTCACTAAAACTCTTGACAATGATTTGTTTGTATGCCAAATTTATGTTGATGATATTATATTTGGGTCTACTAACGAATCTACATGTGAAGAATTTAGTAGGATCATGACACAGAAATTTGAGATGTCGATGATGGGGCAGTTGAAGTATTTCTTGGGATTTCAAGTAAAGCAACTCCACGAGGGCACCTTCATTTGCCAAACGAAGTATACTCAAGACATTCTAAACAAGTTTGGGATGAAGGATGTCAAGCCCATCAAGACTCCCATGGGAACCAATGGGCATCTCGACTTCGACACGGAAGGTAAGTCCGTGGATCAAAAGGTATACCGGTCGATGATAGATTCATTACTTTATTTATGTGCATCTCGACCGGACATTATGCTTTTCGTATGCATGTGTGCAAGATTCCAAGATGACCCTAAGGAATCTCACCTTATGGTCGTAAAATGAATCTTGAGATATTTGGCTTATACTCCTAAGTTTGGGCTTTGGTACCCTTAGGGATCCACATTTGATTTAATTGGTTATTCGGATGCCGATTGGGCGGGGTGTAAAATTAATAGAAAGAGCACATCGGGGACTTGCCAGTTCTTGGGAAGATCCTTGGTGTCTTGGGCTTCAAAGAAGCAAAATTCTGTGGCTCTTTCAACCGCCGAAACCGAGTACATTGTCGCAGGCCATTGTTGCGCGCAATTACTTTGGATGAGGCAAACCCTGCGGGACTATGGTTACAAATTAACCAAAGCTCCTCTTCTATGTGATAATGAGAGTGCAATCCGCATGGCGGATAATCCCGTTGAGCATAGCCACACTAAACACATAGCCATTCGGTATCATTTTCTAAGGGATCACCAACAAAAGGGGGATATCGAGATTGCATATATTAATACTAAAGATCAATTAGCCGATATCTTTATCAAGCCACTAGATGAACAAACTTTTACCAAACTTAGGCATGAGCTAAATATTCTTGATTCTAGGAATTTCTTTTGATGTCTTGCATACATAGCTCATAAAAATACCTTTGATCATGTCTCTTTTATATATGCTATGACTAATGTGTTTCCAAGTGTATTTCAAACCAAGTCATAGGTATATCGAAAGGGAATTGGAGTCTTCGGCGAAGACAAAGGCTTCCACTCCACTCTATTACTCATCCTTCGCCGTCGCTCTGAGCAACTCTCCATCTTTGGTATAATCTTCACTCATATGTTTTATTTGCCAAAGGGGAGAAAGTAGTTAGAAAAGGGCTTATTTCTCACTCAAAGTATCCGTTTTTGGCGATTCATGCCAAAGGGGGAGAAAGTATGAGCCCAAAGCAAAAGGACCGCACCACCACCCTAATTTTAAAAATAATGATTTTCAATTGGTAAATTTCAAATTGGTATCTTATTGTGTTCAAAAGGGGGAGAAAGTAGTATTTTCAAAATTGATATCTTAAAACCCTCTTGAACACTAAGAGGAGAATTTATTGAGGGGGAGTTTTGTTTAGTCAAAGGAAAAGCATTTGAAACAAGGGGACAAAATTTCAAATCTTGAAAATGCTTCGCAAAATCCTATTCATTTACCTTTGACTATTTGCAAAAGGACTTTGAAAAGAATTTACAAAAAGAATTTGCAAAAACAAAACATGTGGTGCAAGCGTGGTCCAAAATATTAAAAATAAAGAAACAATCCATGCATATCTAGTAAATAATACTTATTGGCTCAAATTCTAAGTAACCTTTTCACTTGCTTTTTGCAAACTAGTTCAAATTATGCACTTCTATATTTGCTTTGGTTTGTGTTGGCATCAATCACCAAAAAGGGGGAGATTGAAAGGGAATTAGGCTTACACCTATTTCCTAAATTGATTTTGGTGGTTGAATTGCCCAACACAAATATTTGGACTAACTAGTTTGCTCTAGTATATAAGTTCTACAGGTGCCAAAGGTTCACAATAAGCCAATAAGAAGACCAAGAAAAAGGGTTCAAACAAAAGAGCAAAGGGACAACCGAAGGCACCCTGGTCTGGCGCACCAGACTGTCCGGTGTGCCACCAGACAGTGTCCGGTGCACCACCGGACAGTGTCCGGTGCACCAGGGGACTCCAAGCTAAACTTCACACCTTCAGGAATTCTCAGAGGCGCTTCACTATAATTCACCGGACTGTCCGGTGTACCACCTGACAGTGTCCGGTGCACCAAGGAAGAGCGGCTCTGAACTCGCCAGCTTCGGGAATCCGCTCCGCTATAATTCACCGGACATGTCCGGTGCACACCGGACTGTCCGGTGTAACGGCGGAGCAACGGATAGTCCGCACCAACGGTCACCTGCTACAACATTAAATGCGCGCCAGCGCGTGCAGGGGAGCAGAGCACGCGCGGGTGGCACACCGGACAGCCTACAGGGCATGTCCGGTGCACCACCGGACAGCCAGGCGGGCCCACGCGTTAGAGCTCCAACGGTCGAACCCTAACGGCCGGGTGACGTGGCTAGCGCACCGGACAGTGTCCGGTGGCGCACCGGACTGTCCGGTGCGCCCGTCGACAGCAGCCCTCACCAAAAGGCTAGTTTGGTGGTTGGGGTTATAAATACCCCCAACCACCCCACATTCAAGTCATCCAAGTTTTCAACCTTTCAACTACTTACAAGAGCTAGGCATTCAATTCTAGACACACCCAAGTGATCAAATCCTCTCCAATTCCACACAAGGCTTTAGTGATTAGTGAGAGAGATTTGTTGTGTTCATTTGAGCTCTTGTGCTTGGATTGCTTCTTTCTTTCATTCTCTCTTGCGATCATCTCAATTGTAATCGAGACAAGAGACGCCAATTGTGTGGTGGTCCTTACAGGGAAGTTTGGTTCCCGTTTGATTGAGAGAAGAAGCTCACTCGTTCCGAGGGACCGTTTGAGAGAGGGAAAGGGTTGAAATAGACCCAGCCTTTGTGGCCTCCTCAACGGGGAGTAGGTTTGTGAGAACCGAACCTCGGTAAAACAAATCCTTGTGTCTCACTCTTCATTTGCTCACGATTTGTTTTGCGCCCTCTCTCTCGGACTCATTTCTATTTCTAACGCTAACCCAGCTTGTAGTTGTGATTAACTTTGTAAATTTTAGTTTCGCCCTATTCACCCCCCTCTAGGCAAGCAAATAAAGAGTGAGACACAAGGATTTGTTTTACCGAGGTTCGGTTCTTGCAAACCTACTCCCCGTTGAGGTGGTCACAAAGACCGGGTCTCTTTCAACCCTTTCCCTCTCTCAAACGGTCACTTAGATCGAGTGAGCTTCTCTTCTCAATCACACGGGACACTAAGTCCCCGCAAGGACCACCACACAATTGGTGTCTCTCGCCTCGGTTACAATTGAGTTTGTCACAAGAAAGAATGAGAAAGAATAGAAGCAATCCAAGCGCAAGAGCTCAAATGAACACAAATGTCACTCTCTCTAGTCACTATTTGATTTGGAGTGATTCTGGACTTGGGAGAGGATTTGATCTCTTTGGTTGTGTCTAGAATTGAATGCTATAGCTCTTGTAATGAGGTGTGAATGCTGAAAAATTGGATGCAATGAATGGTGGGGTGGTTGGGGTATTTATAGCCCCAACCACTAAACTAGCCATTTGGTGGAGGCTGCTGTCGCATGGCGCACCAGACAGTCCGGTGCGCCAGCCACATCACCCGGCCGTTAGGGTTCGACCGTTTGAGCTTTGACTGGTGGGGCCTCTGGGCTGTCCGGTGGAGCACCGGACAAGTTCTGTAGACTGTCCGGTGCGCCTGCTGCGCGTGCTCTGACCTCTGCGCGCAGGCGCGCATTAAATGCGTTGCAGTCGACCGTTGCGCGCAAAGTAGCCGTTGCTCCACTGACACACCAGACAGTCCGGTGTGCCACCGGACACTGTTCGGTGAATTATAGCGGAGCGGCCTCCATTTTCCCGAAGGTAACGAGTTCAGCGTCGAGTTCCCTGGTGCACCGGACACTGTCCGGTGGTGCACCGGACAGTCCGGTGCGCCAGACCAGGGTGCCTTTGGGTTGTCTTTAGCTCACTTTGTTTGAACCCTTTCTTGGCCATTTTATTGGTCTATTGTGAACCTTTGGTACCTGTAAAACTTATAATCTAGAGCAAACTAGTTAGTCCAATTATTTGTGTTGGGCAATTCAACCACCAAAATCAATTAGGAAAAGGTGTAAGTCTATTTCCCTTTCAATCTCCCCCTTTTTGGTGATTGATGCCAACACAAACCAAAGCAAATATAGAAGTGCAGAATTGAACTAGTTTGCATAATTGTAAGTGCAAAGGTTGCTTGGAATGAAACCAATAACTATTATGTAATACCCAAATGGCAAGAGTAGTGAAATGTCCAAGAATTGAGAAATATAAAGGGTTCAATTGACCACTTGTGTTATTATTCTCATTTTTGCATATTTCAAAAACATGGAATTATACTTGGCTAACAATAAATATACTAAATAAAAGAATGGTGCATCATGTTGGAGTTTAATTGCTTGTGCATTTAATTATAAAAATAATCATAATAAAAACACATTAATAATGAAAAGGAGGTTTTGACCTAATTTAAAACTTGGGATTTGGAAAAGAAAGAAAATAATATGAGTGTTTTATAATTCAAACATCTACCAAGCAAATAAATTAATTAAAATAAATATACCTCTATTGCATTATATTGGAGTTTTGATTTATTTGTACATTCAACAAAAATAATAATAACATGAATCAAAATATAATAATGATTGAGATTTGAGTTGGACCCCCAAATTGAAATGGGGATTTAAAATAGGAGAAAAATATTACACAATACCAAATAAATAAATTTATTCTCTTAGTTGTATGTCCAAGTTACATACATGAAAGTTGGGTACAAAATTTGCCACAAGAGCTTGAATTCAAGTTTGGAATTCAAAAAGGGAAATAACAAAAAAAAGAAAATAAAAACAAAAGAAAAGAATAAAAGAAAGAGGCCTCCTACCTGCGCCTGGGCTGAATTGTCCCTGGACGGCCCATTTCTGCTTGACCCTGCACACGCGCGGCCCAAGACTCCTTTCCCAGCGCTCGCTGTCACGCTTGCAAGTGGGCCCCGCTGGCCATTTACTCAGCCCCTCGCGCGCGCGATGTCCTCCTCGCCGACCGGTGGGCCCAGACCGCGCAGGATCGTCAACAACCCCCCCCGGTTGGAGCGCGGGCGCGGCATGGGCGGACCTGCTCGAGCTCCGCGGAATCCGCCACTAACCGAACCAATCGGAGTATAAAGCCCTGTTAGACCTCGCCTCCTTCTCACCCGACCTGCGCCGCCACCATAGATCACCTAGGCTCTGTCGCGCACGGCGGAATCGCAGGAAAAAAAAAAGAAGCCAAACCTCGCCGCCGCCGCGGACATCTGCTGACCACTCGAATTGGACCCTAATCGGGGCACCGAGAGATCGTGCGGGTCTCGGTGAAGCCGTTCGTGGGCGCAATCGGTCGGTGGTGACCGGAGACCGTGTGAATCCCTCGCCGGAGTTGGTAATCCGCCGTGCGCCGTGGGCAGGGCGCTTCACCGCGTCATTCACGGTATGAACTCCTTCCATGCATTTGAATTAGTCCCTATCGCGCGTAGCACCTGTCGGGATGGAGTTTAGGGCACTGGAACACTCGATTGGGATTTCACCGGCGAGGTTCGCCGTGAATTGAGGGTGGCGCCGCCGTTGCTGGCAGAGAATTGGGGGAAAACACCCTGGTCGTCCGATCCTCGTTGAACGGTGCAGATTAGATAGAGGGATACCCCTTCGATGGATTGGATCTAGGCCATCGATCCAGATCGGACGGCCCTGAGCACTCGCGGGTTCATAATGGACGAGATCCGATCCTGGCCCTTGGATCTGATCTGAACGGTCCGAATCCTCCTGTACCCCTTCGCGTTGGTTATTTCACTAAAGAGTCCCTGGGTTTCTTAGGAATAAACCCGCACTCCATGCGCCAGTAATCTGTGTCTTGGGAATGTTGCAGCGTAGCCCCTGCACTTTCCATAATTTGAGGCCTAGTCCAGACAGTGAGAAAACTTATAAAATAAATTAAGAAATAGATTTTTATGTGTAAAAATAATCCTAGAACTTGTTTAATCCATAGAAAATCCATTTTTAGTCCAAATTGATCCATTCCACTTTCTAAATTTTTGTAATTTTATTATCTATCACTTAGTGCCTCTGTTTTGGCATGAAAGACTCATTAAAATTTATTTCCCACTTAATCTTATATTAAATGCATAAAACCTTAGAAAATCCATAACTTAAAATCTATAACTCCAAAATTAGTGATTCCAGTTCCTATTATTCCATTTTAATGTCTAGATTTTTACTGTATATTTTATTTACATGTTTGATGTAATGTTAATTTTTGCTATACTATGTGTGTATTGTGTTGATGCGAGTAGACGAGCAAGCCACTGTGGAATCTGAGGTTCAACAAGTAGAAGTAGCTGAGCAGGAGCTCATTGAAGGCAAGTTGTGCCCTTGATCACTTCCTTTACCCATTCATGTTCTTATTATTCATAATGATCTGCATAGGTTAAATTTTGATGGGACCCAATAGGATACCCTAGATTTGACTATCTTTATACCTTGTTTCACCACTGGTTTTACTACTAAACTTTTGGGTAGTACATGCTATTGCTTTATGTGGATTTGGGTATAGAGATACTTATTACTCATTATTACACTTGTTGTTATCTGTTCATTATTTTATGTTCATGATAAGATCATTATGTTAATGGGAACATGGAGAACCACCCGGGAAAACAGTGCTACCACAAGGGTTTAATGGGACGCCCTTGGCTGATTAACTAGGAAAGCTAGTGGAGGGCTACCTTACCTGAAAGGGGCAAGGGCAGTAGGGGAGTGGTCAGTGTAGGGAGGTCCTTGGGTTGATTTTGCTGCGATGGCGGTCAGACAAGAACCCTGCACTGGAGCTTCCTATAAACTGTAGCGGGTAGTCTGAAGCTAGTGGAACTTTGTAAAGGCCTCGTAGTGGTACCCTGCCTCGCTTCCTTGGTAGAGGTGTATGGGGTCTGATCAACTCCGTGGCAAATGGGTAACACGACTTGTGGGTAAAGATGCGCAACCTCTGCAGAGTGTAAAACTGGTATACTAGCCGTGCTCACGGTCATGAGCGGCTCGGACACTCACATGATTAATTTATGGAACTTAAACTTAATTTGTCATCTCATTGCATTTGGGATTATTTTATTATTACTTTTTTTACTTATTATACTATGGTATGGTATTTACTTACACTTAGTAACTGCTAATAAAATTTTGACCAACTTCTAAAAGCAATGCTCAGCTTCAGCCTTTATTTCATTGATCAGCCTTACACTTCATGAACTCCCACCTTTGGTGAGTTCATGCCACATTATTCCCCACGACTTGTTGAGCTATGAACGTATGTGAGCTCACTCTTGCTGTCTCACACCCCCCACAGGAGAAAAACAGGTGGTTCAGGAGGAGCCATAAGGCGAGGAGTATGACCTGATCTAGGTGGCGTTTCTCAGTTGACATTTGCGCCGACGATCCTTAGTTCGTTTTATATTTATTATTTTATTTTGTAATAAGTCTTCCGCTATGTAATAAATACTCTGATGTTTTATGACATTTATCTCTATACACTCTGTTATTATATATGTTGTCTTCTTTGGCGCATGTATGAGATGCACCCGGCTTTGTTCCTTAAAGCCCGGGTGTGACATATTACTTACTAGATGCGCATGGATGGCTTTTCTTTTTATTAATATTTTGGACCACGCTTGCACCACATGTTTTGTTTTGCAAAATGTTTTGGAAATTCTTTTCAAAGTTCTTTTGCAACTAGTCAAAGGTAAATGAATAAGATTTTGAGAAGCATTTTCAAGTTTTGAAATTTACTCCTCCTGTTCCAAATGCTTTTCCTTTGACTAAACAAAACTCCCCCTTAATGAAATCCTCCTCTTAGTGTTCAAGAGGGTTTTAGATATTAATTTTGAAGAGGGTATACCAATTTGAAATTATATCAAAATAATATACCAATTGAAAAACTTCTTTTAAAGCCAAATAAAAGACTACATTTTTGAAATTGGTGGTGGTGCGGTCCTTTTGCTTTGGGCTAATACTTTCTCCCCCTTTGGCATGAATCGCCAAAAACGGATGCTTGAGTGAAATATAAGCCCTTTTAAACTACTCTCTCCCCCTTTGGATGGAAGTAAAGGAGTGAAGATTATACCAAAGTTGGAGAGATTGTGCGGAGCGACGGCGAAGGATGAATGATTCGATGGAGCGGAGTGGAAGCCTTGTCTTCGCCGAAGACTCCTTTTCCCTTTCAATCTATGACTTAGTATGAAATGGACTTGAAAGAACACATTAGTCATAGCACATGAAAGAGACGATCAAAGGTATACATATGAGCTATGTGTGCAAAACATCAATAAAAGTTTCTAGAATCAAGAATATTTAGCTCATGCCTAAGTTTGGTAAAAGTTTGTTCATCCAATGGCTTGGTAGAGATATCGGCTAATTGTTCTTTGGTGCTAACATATGCAATCTCGATATCCCCCTTTTGTTGGTGATCCCTTAGAAAATGATATCGAATGGCTATGTGTTTAGTGCGGCTATGTTCAACGGGATTATCCGCCATGCGGATTGCACTCTCATTATCACATAGAAGAGGAACTTTGGTTAATTTGTAACCATAGTCCCTAAGGGTTTGCCTCATCCAAAGCAATTGCGCGCAACAATGGCCTGCGGCAATATACTCGGCTTCGGCGGTTGAAAGAGCCACAGAGTTTTGCTTCTTTGAAGCCCAAGACACCAGAGATCTTCCCAAGAACTGGCAAGTCCCCAATGTGCTCTTTCTATTAATTTTACACCCTGTCCAATCGGCATCGGAATAACTAATTAAATCAAACGTGGATCCCCTAGGGTACCAAAGGCCAAACTTAGGAGTATAAACTAAATATCTCAAGATTTGTTTTACGGCCCTAAGGTGAGCTTCCTTAGGATCGGCTTGGAATCTTGCACACATGCATACGGAAAGCATAATATCCGGTCGTGAAGCACATAAATAGAGTAAAGAACCTATCATCGACCGGTATACCTTTTGATCTACGGATTTACCTCCCGTGTCGAGGTCGAGATGCCCATTAGTTCCCATGGGTGTCTTGATGGGCTTGGCGTCCTTCATCCCAAACTTGGTTAGAATGTCTTGAATGTACTTTGTTTGGCTAATGAAGGTGCCCTCTTGGAGTTGCCTGACTTGAAATCCTAGAAAATACTTCAACTCCCCCATCATAGGCATCTTAAATTTTTGTGTCATGATCCTACTAAACTCTTCACAAGTAGATTCGTTAGTAGACCCAAATATGATATCATCAACATAAATTTGGCATACAAACAAATCATTTGCAAGTGTTTTAGTAAAGAGTGTAGGATCGGCTTTTCCGACTTTGAAGCCATTAGCGATAAGAAAATCCCTTAGGCATTCATACCATGCTCTTGGGGCATGCTTGAGCCCATAAAGCGCCTTAGAGAGTCTATAAACATGATTAGGATACTCACTGTCTTCAAAGCCGGGAGGTTGCTCAACATAGACATCGTCCTTGATTGGTCCATTGAGGAAGGCACTCTTCACGTCCATTTGATAAAGCTTGAAGCCATGGTAAGTAGCATAGGCAAGTAAAATGCGAATTGACTCAAGCCTAGCTACGGGTGCATAGGTTTCACCGAAATCCAAACCTTCGACTTGTGAGTATCCCTTGGCCACAAGTCGGGCTTTGTTCCTTGTCACCACACCATGGTCGTCCTGCTTGTTGCGGAAGACCCACTTGGTTCCTACAACATTTTGGTTAGGACGTGGAACTAAATGCCATACCTCATTCCTCGTGAAGTTGTTGAGCTCCTCTTGCATCGCCATCACTCAATCCGAATCTTGAAGTGCTTCCTCTACCCTGTGTGGCTCAATAGAGGAAACAAAAGAGTAATCCCCACAAAAATGTGCAACACGAGATCTAGTGGTTACCCCCTTATGTATGTCGCCGAGGATGGTGTTCACGGGGTGATCTCGTTGGATTGCTTGGTGGACTCTTGGGTGTGGCGGCCTTGCAACTTGCTCATCCTCCTTGTCTTGATTATTTGCATCTCCCCCTTGATCATTGTCGTCGTCTTGAGGTGGATCATCTTCTTGATCTTCTTCTTCATCATCTTGAGCCTCATTCTCATCTTGAGTTGGTGGAGATGCTTGCATGGAGGAGGATGCTTGATCTTGTGCTTGAATGGGCTCTTCGGATTCCTTAGGACACACATCCCCAATGGACATGTTCCTTAGCGCGACACACGAGGCCTCTTCATCATCTAATTCATCAAGATCAACTTGCTCTACTTGAGAGCCGTTAGTCTCATCAAACACAATGTCACAAGAAACTTCAACCAGTCCAGTGGACTTGTTAAAGACTCTATATGCCCTTGTGTTTAAATCATATCCTAGTAAAAAGCCTTCTACAGCCTTAGGAGCAAATTTAGATTTTCTACCTCTTTTAACAAGAATAAAACAGTTGCTACCAAAGACTCTAAAATATGAAACATTGGGCTTTTTACCGGTTAGGAGTTCATATGATGTCTTCTTGAGGATTCGGTGTAGATACAACCGGTTGATGGCGTAGCAGGCGGTGTTGACGCCTCGGCCCAAAACCGATCCGAAGTCTTGTACTCATCAAGCATGGTTCTTGCCATGTCTAGTAGAGTTGTATTCTTCCTCTCCACTACATCATTTTGTTGTGGCGTGTAGGGAGAAGAGAACTCATGCTTGATGCCCTCCTCCTCAAGGAAGCCTTCTATTTGTGAATTCTTGAACTCCGTTCCATTATCGCTTCTTATTTTCTTGATCCTCAAGCCAAACTCATTTTGAGCCTGTCTCAAGAATCCCTTTAAGGTCTCTTAGGTTTGAGATTTTTCCTGTAAAAAGAATACCCAAGTGAAGCGAGAATAGTCATCCACAATAACTAGACAGTACTTACTCCCGCCGATGCTTATGTAAGCGATCGGGCCGAATAGGTCCATGTGGAGGAGCTCGAGTGGCCTGTCAGTCGTCAAGATGTTCTTATGTGGATGATGTACGCCAACTTGCTTCCCTGCTTGGCATGCGCTACAAATCCTGTCTTTCTCAAAATGCACATTTGTTAGTCCCAAAATGTGCTCTCCCTTTAGAAGCTTGTGAAGATTCTTCATCCCAACATGAGCTAGTCGGCAATGCCAGAGCCAACCCATGTTAGTCTTAGCAATTAAGCAAGTATCGAGTTCAGCTCTATTGAAATCAACTAAGTATAGCTGACCCTGTAATACTCCCTTAAAAGCTACTAAATTATCACTTCTTCTAAAGACAGTAACACCAGTATCCGTGAAAAGACAGTTGTAACCCATTTTACATAATTGGGAAACGGAAAGCAAGTTGTAATCTAAAGAATCTACAAGAAAAACATTGGAAATAGAATGGTCAGGTGATATAGCAATTTTACCCAAACCTTTGACCAAACCTTGATTTCCATCCCCGAATGTGATAGCTCGTTGGGGATCTTAGTTTTTCTCGTAGGAGGAGAACATCTTCTTCTCCCCTGTCATGTGGTTCGTGCACCCGCTATCGATGATCCAACTTGAGCCCTCGGATGCATAAACCTACAAAACAAATTTAGTTCTTGATTTTAGGTACCCAAACAGTTTTGGGTCCTTTGACATTAGATACAAGAACTTTGGGTACCCAAACACAAGTCTTTGAACCCTTGTGTTTGTCCCCAACATACTTGGCAACTACTTTGCCGGATTTGTTAGTCAAAACATAAGATGCATCAAAAGTTTTAAATGAAATGCTAGGTTCATTTGATGCACTCGGAGTTTTCTTCTTAGGCAATTTAGCACGAGTTGATTGCCTAGAGCTAGATGTCTCACCCTTATACATAAAAGCATGATTAGGGCCAGAGTGAGACTTCCTAGAGTGAATTCTCCTAATCTTATGCTCGGGATAACCGGCAGGGTACAAAATGTAACCCTCATTATCCTGAGGCATGGGAGCCTTGCCCTTAACAAAGTTAGATAATTTTTTAGGAGGGGCATTGAGTTTGACATTATCTCCCCTTTGGAAGCCAATGCCATCCTTGATGCCAGGGCGTCTCCCACTATAAAGCATACTACGAGCAAATTTAAAATTTTCATTTTCTAGCTCATGCTCGGCAATTTTAGCATCTAATTTTGCTATATGATCATTTTGTTGTTTAATTAAAATCATGTGATCATGAATAGCATCAATGTCAACATCTCTACATCTAGTGCAAATAGAAACATGCTCAATGGTGGATGTAGAGGGTTTGCAAGTTTTTAGTTCAACAATCTTAGCATGTAAAATGTCATTTTCACTTCTAAGATCGGAAATGGAGGCATTGCAAACATCTAAATCTTTAGCCTTAGCAATCAATTTTTCATTTTCAATCCTAAGGCTAGCAAGAGAGGCATTCAATTTTTCAATCTTAGCAATAGAAATAGCATGATCATTTCTAAGATTGGCATATGAATCATCACAAACATTTGAATCAACCTTAGCAATTAATCTAGCATTTTCATTTCTAAGGTTGGCAATAACATCATGACAAGTGCTTAGCTCACTAGTTAATTTTTCACATTTTTCCATTTCTAGAGCATAAGCATTCTTAACCTTAACATGCTTCTTATTTTCCTTAATTAGGAAGTCCTCTTGGCTATCCAAGAGATCATCCTTATCATGAATAGTGCTAATTAATTCATTTAACTTCTCCTTTTGTTGCATGTTAAGGTTGGCAAAAAGGGTAAATAAATCATCCTCATCATCATTAGAATTTGCCTCATCACTAGAGGTGGCATATTTGGTGGAGGATTTAGATTTAACCTTTTTCTTTTTGCTGTCTTTTGCCATGAGGCACTTGTGGCCGACGTTGGGGAAGAGAAGTCCCTTGTTGATGGCGATGTTGGCGGCGTCCTCGTCGGAGGAGGAGTCGGTGGAGCTCTCGTCGGAGTCCCACTCGCGGCACACATGGGCATCGCCGCCCTTCTTCTTGTGGTGCCTCTTCTTTTCCTTTCTTCTCCCCTTCTTGTCGTCGCCCCTGTCACTGTCACTAGAAATAGGACATTTTGCTATAAAGTGACCGGGCTTACCACACTTGTAGCAAACCTTCTTGGAGCGGGGCTTGTAGTCCTTCCCCCTTCTTTGCTTGAGGATTTGTCGAAAGCTTTTGATGATTAAAGCCATCTCCTCATTGTCGAGCTTTGAGGCGTTGATGGGGAGTCTACTTGATGTAGACTCTTCCTTCTTCTCCTTCGTTGCCTTGAATGCGACGGGTTGTGCCTCGGGCGTGGAGGAGGTGCCTTGCTCGATGATTTTCTTTGAGCCTTTAATCATTAGCTCAAAGCTCACAAATTTCCCTATAACCTCCTCGGGAGACATTAGCTTGTATCTAGGATCACCTCGAATTAATTGGGTTAAGAAAAATGAGGGATCTAAGAATAACCTTGACCATCTCATGGTCATCCCATTTGGTGCTCCCGAGGTTGCGCACTTGGTTCACCAAGGTCTTCAAGCGGCTGTACATAGCTTGTGGATCCTCTCCTTGGTGAAGCATGAAGCGACCGAGCTCCCCCTCGATCGTCTCCCGCTTGGTGATCTTGGTCACCTTGTCTCCTTCGTGCACGGTCTTGAGCACGTTCCAAATTTCCTTTGCACTCTTCAACCCTTGCACCTTATTATACTCCTCTCGACTTAGAGAGGCAAGGAGTATAGTAGTGGCTTGGGAGTTGAAGTGATGAATTTGGGCCACTTCATCCGAATCATAGTCTTCATCCCCTACGGATGGTACCTGTACACCAAACTCAACAACATTCCATATGCTTGTGTGGAGTGAGGTTAGATGGTGCCTCATTTTGTCACTCCACATATTATAATCTTCACCGTAAAAAACCGGTGGTTTGCCTAGTGGAACGGAAAATAAAGGAGTACGCTTTGAAATACGAGGGTAGAGTAGGGGAATCTTACTAAACTTTTTGCG
The DNA here is from genome assembly GCA_029449295.1 of Zea luxurians. NCBI lineage: Eukaryota > Viridiplantae > Streptophyta > Magnoliopsida > Poales > Poaceae > Zea > Zea luxurians. The sequence continues at coordinate 79,976,162 of JAOPSE010000014.1, forward strand.
CTCATGGCGCTTAGAAGTTATGGACGGCGCGTCGGAGCCGGAGGTGGATGGCGATGAAGAATCGGTCTCGTAGTAGACCACCTTCCTCATCTTCTTTTTCTTGTCGCCACTCCGATGCGAATTGTGGGAAGAGGATTCCTTCTCCTTCCCTTTGTTGCGGGACTCTCCCGATGGAGCCTTCCCGTGGCTTGTAGCGGGCTTGTCGCCGGTCACCATCTCCTTCTTGGCGTGATCTCCCAACATCACTTCGAGCGGTTAGGCTCTAATGAAGCACCGGGCTTTGATACCAATTGAAAGTCGCCTAGAGGGGGGGTGAATAGGGCAAAACTGAAATTTACAAAGTTAATCACAACTACAAGCCAGGTTAGCGTTTGAAATATAAGCGAGTCCGAGAGAGAGGGTGGAAAACAAATCGCAAGCAAATAAAGAGTGAGACACAAGGATTTGTTTTACCGAGGTTCGGTTCTTGCAAACCTACTCCCCGTTGAGGTGGTCACAAAGACAGGGTCTCTTTCAACCCTTTCCCTCTCTCAAACGGTCACTTAGACCGAGTGAGCTTCTCTTCTCAATCACACGGGACACTAAGTCCCCGCAAGGACCACCACACAATTGGTGTCTCTTGCCTCGGTTACAATTGAGTTTGTCACAAGAAAGAATGAGAAAGAAAAGAAGCAATCCAAGCGCAAGAGCTCAAATGAACACAAATGTCACTCTCTATAGTCACTATTTGATTTGGAGTGATTCCGGACTTGGGAGAGGATTTGTTCTCTTTGGTTGTGTCTAGAATTGAATGCTATAGCTCTTGTAATGAGGTGTGAATGCTGAAAACTTGGATGCAATGAATGGTGGGGTGGTTTGGGGTATTTATAGACCCAACCACCAAACTAGCCGTTTGGTGGAGGCTGCTATCGCATGGCGCACCGGACAGTCCGGTGCGCCACCGGACACTGTCCGGTGCGCTAGCCACGTCACCCGGCCGTTAGGGTTCGACCGTTAGAGCTCTGACTGGTGGGGCCTCTGGGCTGTCCGGTGGTGCACTGGACAAGTCCTGTAGACTGTCCAGTGCGCATGCTACGCGTGCTCTGACCTCTGCGCGCGCAGGCGCGCATTAAATGCGTTGCAGTCGACCGTTGCGCGCGAAGTAGTCGTTGCTCCGCTGACACACCGGACAGTTCGGTGTGCCACCGGACACTGTCCGGTGCATACACCGGATGGTCCGGTGAATTATAGCGGAGCGACCTCCATTTTCCCGAAGGTAACGAGTTCAGCATCGAGTTCCCTGGTGCACCGGACACTGTCCGGTGCGTCAGACTAGGGTGCCTTTGGGTTGTCTTTAGCTCACTTTGTTTGAACCCTTTCTTGGTCATTTTATTGGTCTATTGTGAACCTTTGGCACCTGTAAAACTTATAATCTAGAGCAAACTAGTTAGTCCAATTATTTGTGTTGGGCAATTCAACCACCAAAATCAATTAGGAAAAGGTGTAAGCCTATTTCCCTTTCAGGCCATCATCAGAGCAACCAGAGAGGCAGTAGTCACATGCGGTCATGAAGTCTCGCATAGCACCAGAATCATGTAGTCCGGAGAAATCCCAACCAGAGTCGGGACCGTCCTCTTCCTCAAAACCCAGGGGCCCGTAGGTTGAGACGATCGTCAGTCGGTCCCAGGATGACCACATATGGTATCCCGGGAGATCAGGATACGCCCTAGCGAAAGCGCTCACCGAAGTGGGGTCGCTTGGTGGATCGAAACTGAATCGAAAGGGCACAGGGTGGAATACGGATGGTACCTCTCGGTCGATAGACGGTGGTGATGTTGCGTCGGAGCGCACCGTTATCTCAGGTACGAGGGTGACGCCTAGCAGGTCCTTCACGAGAGTGCTGGCATCGTCAGTTCGCTTGTCGGCGGCGTATGGCGGGGAAGCGACACCCGTCGTTGTCCCGGGCGCGAGGACGACGCCCGACATGTCCCCCGCTGGGGCGCCGGTGTTGTCGGCTCGCTCCAGCGCGACAGCCAACGAGGTGCTGCCTCCTGCCTGGCCACGGTTGCCCCGCCTCCTCCTCCTGCGACGAGGAGGGTGGCGAGGCGAACGCAGATGCTCCTCTTCCTCCACGGGGGGAAGACGTCGTCGAGTTTGTCGCCACCGGGCGAGCTGACGACTGTCGCTGTTGTAGTGCTGTGCGGGAAGGAGTACCATGTCGTAGCTGCCATCGAGAGACATGAATTCGAGACTCCCAAAGCGAAGCACCATCCCGGGCTGAAGAGGTTGCTGAAGACTCCCCATCTGGAACTCAACGGGGAGGTGATTGTTAACACGCAGCAGGGCCCTACCTGGCGCGCCAACTGTCGGCGTTTCGGACCCGGGGGGGTCCTCCGAACCGACTAGTGAATTTGTCGTCGCTGCGTGTCCCAGCCCAGATGGGTTGGCGCGAGAAGGAACACAAACGGGGGACTTGTATTATCTCGCGCCGGGGGTGCCGCTCGTAGTAGGGATTACAAGCGTCGCGAGAGGGAAGAAGAGAGCCGGTTCATCAGCCCGCCGTCCCCTCTGCGCGAGAACCCTCCTCCCTCCCGCGGGAAGGCCCTGGACCTCCCTTTTATAGATGCAAGGAGAGGGTCCAGATGTATAATGGGGGGTGTAACAATGTGCTAACGTGTCTGGCAGAGAGATGCCTAAGCCCTATGTACATGCCATCGTGGCTGTCGGGGGAGAGTTTGCGCCCTGTATACGTGATAGCGTGGACATCGGAGAAGCGCCTGAGCCCTATAGGAGCACAGCTGGCAGTGCGGCAAGGATCCTGCTGACGTCTCCTTGCTGCCGTAAGGGGCTGAGAGCCACCGGCGTTATGGTTGCACGCGGGGCACCATCATTACCCGTCACCAGGGTAAGCCAGATGGGACGCCGGTCTTGTTCTTGTAGCCTGAGCTGGCTAGGGATAGGGTAATGATGTATCCCCAGTGGCGCGGTCGGTCCGAGCCCAAGGTCGGGCGAGGCAGAGACTTCTCTTGAGGCCGTGGCCGGGGTCGGGCGAGGACGCGGTTCCTCCCGAGACCGAGGTCGAGGCTGAGTCCGGAGGTCGGGCGAGGCAGAGACCTCCTCCCGAGGCCGGAGCCTGAGGTTGGGCGAGGCGGAGCTTCCTGTTGCGCCCGAGGCCAAAATCGGTGCTTGATCGTGACTTGTTGTCAGCTTTGCCTGGGCGGTTGGCACAGTAGTCGGAGCGGGGCGAGCGACGCTGTTTTCCTATCACATCGGATAGTAAAAGGGGGGCGAAGTGACTTCGGTCACTTCGGCCTGGCCGACTAAGGCGCGTGTGTCAGGGTGCGGCATCAGGCGATCCTCGCATTGAATGCGCCTGCGATGTGGTCGGTTGGTGAGGCGGTTTGGTCAAGGTTGCTTCACAACGAAGCCTGCCCGAGCCGAGCTTCGGGAGAGCCGAGGGGGTGCCTGCTGCCTGAGGAGGCCCTCGGGCGAGGCGTGAACTCGTCTGGGACTACTGCTCCTACCCGAGGCTAGGCTTGGGCGAGGTTGCGTCCCTTGGGTAGACAAAGCCTTGACTTGAACCATGCCCGTCAGTTGGTCTGAGGGTGTTTACCAGCCGTGATTAGGAGTGTTGGGGGTACCCCTAATTACGGTACCTGACAATACTAGACAATCGATTAGGGTTGTGCCAAGCCGTCGTTGCACGCGTGGGCAGCCGCACCGTAGCCCACTAATCTCGGACATCCATGTAGAGCTTCAGCATGCTAACAGTTAAAGGCTGATGGCCTATTGTGCTGCTTGATGGGCCGCATGGTAAGGAAATGAAAAAGGTCGATGAATCACAAAGTTTCAGTCAAATAGCTATAAAACAGTGTTATTTTATATTTTTATAATATTTCTGTATATATATAGTTTATATATTAAGAGCCCTGGGCTTCCAATAACTAGAGGAAGTCTATGTCAGACGGTGCAATCCGGTCGAGCCGGACCAGGTCCGGACGCCTATAAAACAAGACCAGGGTGCTAGGGTTCAGTTTTTTACGCTCCACCCCGATTCATTAGCAACGACACGTGAGACGACGGCGGTTGTCCGAGAGCGTGCGCGATGGTGGACCCCCAACCGGTGGCCGCGGCTCCCTGACCTCGACGCGCGGTGGCGGCAGTTCCTCGATCCGGAGTAGTGGCGGTGGTTCCTAGGTCGGTGGTGGCGGCTCCCCGATCCAGAGGGCGAGCGACAGCGGGGCCCTTGTGCAGGCAAGTGACGGCGTCCCCGGGGCCCTGAGGCGGCGGCACTTCCAAGGCTGGCGAGCAAGCGGCGCCACTCGACGTGCGAGTAGCGACGACGATGCATGAGGCGCGAGGTTCGAGCGAGCGGCGTCACAGAAGGCGCGAGGTGCGCCAGCGATGATCGAGCGTGACATCCTCTGATCTGGCGCAGTTTAGGTGGCCCGAGTGACGACCTACATTTGTGCTTGTGTCATCGACGACATCCTCCGGCCACTACCTCCCCGATTCATGTTTTCTTTTCGATTATTGTGTTTTATGCCTACCACATGTATTATTTACGCTAAACATTGTATGGTTTATGCTTTACACGGAGTTTGTATATCAGTTTACTGGATGCATATTTTTGCATGCACATTGGAAAGACAATTCCTTCATTTATGCTGTTCGTAATTATCATAAAAAAATCAAATCATTTATGTTCGTAAATGTCAGATTTATACGTCTGTCATAAAACTATCCCTAATTCCCGCATGTTCGTAATTATCATAAAAAATCAAATCAAATCACTTATATTCGTAAATACCATAATTTTACGTCTGCCATAAAACTGTCTCTAATTTCCGTTGGCGTTCTTAATTGAACCGATATATTATGCTACACGGTGTAAGTATTTATGTGACGTTATATAAGAATTTATGCTCTATGTGACTCATGTCATCCAATTTTTTGCGTGCATGAACTGGAAAGGAAAATATAATCCAAAATTTACGCGCATGCAATGAAAACTCCCACGATTTGCCATAATTTTTGGATCTGTATAAAAATAGAAACCACATACATGCGGCTGCCATGTTTTTCGGATCTGCCATAAAAATAGGATCGTAATAACAACCTACTAGAGCTATCAACCTCTCACATTGGCTCGGTTTTTACGCTTATATTGAGGGATTTTATGCTCAAAACTTAATGTTTTTACGCTACAACCTGAAGATGCGTCCACCAGTGAACAACATGCCAGATTTTTTACGCAGTGTACTGCATTGTATAGATACTTACAACGTGTAGCATAATTTGTATAAGTATATATCATAAACTGGTCTAACAAGCCTAGTTGCATGGTTGTTGGAGCTATCCTATATTTACGAAGTAATAAAGCATTTAAATAAGTTTTTTGTTTCCATGCATACTAATCAATTTCCTTTCATCGCAAATCTTGTCATCCTAAATTTGTGCGCATGCAGTAGGAAACAAATTTTTACACAGTGTACCGAATTGCATAAATACCTATACCGTGTAGTATAATTAGTATCAGTGTATATCATAAACTAGTTTTAATGTGTTTAGCTGCATGACTGTTGGAGGGATCATATATTTATGAAGGAAATAAAACATTAAATATGTTTTTTGTTTCTATACATGCCAATTCATTTTCTTTCATTGCACATTCTTTCCATCATAAATTCGTACGCATGCAATTCTTTCCATCATAAATTCATGCGCATGCAGCTGGTAACATATTTTTATGCAGTATACTGAATTGCATAATTATCTACACAGTGTAGCATATTTAGTATCAGTATATATCATAAAATGGTCCTTACGAGTCTAGCTGCATGGCTGTTGCAGTTATCCTAAATTTATGGAGGAAATAAAGTATTTAAAAATAGAAATCATCACACATATCTTTCCTAAATTTACACGCATATAAGGGAACATGTTTGACTCATACATGCATTACCTTTTTTTTACGCGCACAGACATGGGACAGGTGACACACCTGACAGCCTGCTTGAGTCGGCGCGCTGGGTTAAACCAGGTTACAAGGGTGGTCGGCCTGGGCATCCTTTAACTATTGGAAGCCCAGGACTCCCGTTATATCTGGTCTATATATATGCATACATAAATTTTCTTTGCCAAAATAATGGGTATTCAATTGAATACCTTTGCTCTACCCATGTGTAGAGTAGTTCCATAAGACCATGTTTAGCATGACTCTAACTCTGAGCTCGAGACAAGTTAAGTATAGCCAGTCAAACACTCTAACTTCACTTTTTGTAGAGTAATCAAATTCCATAAGGATGTGTTTGGTTGAAGAGCCAAGTACAATGGAGCCGTTCTGTTCTAGTTTTGTTGTTGTTTGGTTACAAAGTAAGTAGAACGGAATGACTCCAATTAGAGAATATTCTCCTTAGATTCGGAACCATTCCGCTCCAAAAAATTAACCGAACGGAGCCGCTCCGTTCCCATCCCGCTCTCACAGTCACGCTCCGTTCCGTTCACTCTGCAACCAAACAAAAAACAGAGCCGCTCCGTTCCAGATTACCAAACACAGAACAGAGCGGCTCCGTTCCTAGAATCAGGGATGGAACGGCTCCGTTCTACTTGGCTCCTCAACCAAACACTACCTAAGTTTATTTTGGATATGGAGTTTGGAGCACCACCTTTTTTAGCTCCAAATCAGTCTAAAATAGACGTAGAGAAGTTTGGTGGTATTTACCCACCAATACCATCAATTAAAAAAACGATTTGTTCCCGTTTCCGTCGTCCATCTACTCGCGTGCGCGCCGGCAGCGAAATAGAATCTCCTGCCTAATAGAAAAGAGAATCTTCGTCCTGTTTCCGTGTTTGAGAGTTATTTCTCTCATCTTTTTTTTGGTTTGTCTTGCAAGTATCCTAGAACAAGGCATTGCCCATCCCATATGTCGAATACCGTGGTTGGTAACTTAGAATGTCGTTCTTGTTCTTGTTGTTTTGCACGATTTTTTTTATGCTTTCCGACCTCTCTCTAGTGACACAGGAAAGTTGACACAGCTGTGTTACTGTCACGGCGACAACATTACAAGTGTCCTGTTAATTATTTTCTGCCGGTTCCATCGATGCGCAGAACGCGTTACGCGTTGTTCTCGCATCGGTACCTGCGACCTGAGTGATGTCTGATCCTCACCGTTACCTGTTAGATTAGTACAGAGGACTACTCTATGTCTGTCCAGTTTCCTATCGCCGATGGCCCACAATTTGACGCGTTATAGGATGATGATCAAGCACTCATGTGCCCGTGTCTCTGGTTTATTCGTTAGAACTCCACCTTCAATAAGGACTAGTTTGGAAACCCCATTTTCTCAAGAGATTTTGATTTTCTCGAGAGAAATTAGTTCAGTTTTCTTTAAGAAAATAAGAATTTCTTAGAAAAATGGAGTCCCCAAACTAGTCCTAAATATAGATCCATACCTAGTTTCTCTGGTTTATTCGATAGAACTCAATCTTCAGTAAAAATAACTTTAGATCTAGCTTCTCCAAAGGAGTAGCTTCACTTGTGGAGATAAAGCTGTTTTTTGTACTTTAACAAACAGTTTTTTAGGATATATAAAAAAGATAAACGTCCTAATACCTTTTTCCTTTATTTTCTTATCTTATCCGTTCATTGAGGAGGTTGCAGTTGCAATTCAACCGCGTGCGAGTTTTGCTTGCGTAGAGGCCGTGGAGGCTGCGGAAGTAACCAACATTGCTTCCAAATATTTGTGAAAGATTAATCTGCACCGTGCATAGATGTCACATAGGTGCAATGGGGATTTTCCCGTCCATAATGGCTCCACATTCCTGTCCCCATGGAAAGAAAAACTTCCCCTCCCGAGCTTTTTCTTCTATCCTTGTCCCCGTCGGAGAATTTATCCATGCGAAGAACCTTATGGGGAATCTGTCTCCGCTAGAAATACAATATTTAAAGATAAATTTAAATTGATTATATTAAATTAATACAAATTTAACAAATAAGATTGAAAATTACGAGAGACATCTATTTTAGAGTTTAGTTTGCTATTTTATAATATATTATGCACTAAGTTTTTACTATAATTTTAATAAGTAAATTGACTCACTTGGATAAAAAAAGTTTCGTGGGGTGGTACATGGGAAACAGTGACAGGGATGATTCCCTATCCCCGTCCTCACGAACTCGACAGAGATCAAATTTTTCCCATTTAGATCCTAGCGGGGACTAAATTAGTACCATATCTGTCCCCTAATAGAGAAATTTCTCGCGGGGAATCAGGGATCGGGTCCCTATTGCCATCTCTACTCAAGTCACGGGTACCGATACGACTTGAGTGATGTCTGATCATCTATTAAGACTATACTAATTAGATACCCATGTATTGATACAATTTCTGTTATTATGTAAATAGACTTTGTTTTAATAAAACATAAAATATATATGTTAGTTGAGTGTGAATGTGAAGCCATCAAACATTTTTTTTATCCACCAGTGCGCCTCACGCGGACCTGAACAAGTGGTGCACATTCACACTCAACTATTCAACTAACACATATTATCATGTAAATCTTTTATCTATGGGTCAGTATGATTCAATGGGGCCAATAGCGGTCCAACTAGGGATGGCAATCAGTCGGGTATGACATAGGTATATTGTTTGCAAATCTATACCCACGAGATAAAACTCAATCCATACTCGTATCCATATACACTCGTAAGTATAGATCTGTACCCATATCCATATCTGTCGTGTATCCGCCACCCGACGATACCCGTGACCCGCCCGTCCACTATAATTTTAGAATTGAGCACCAAACATCAACTTTATCATAATTCAATAATTTTATCATACAGCAGCATCAAACAACAATTTTAGCACCAAATAACATGTCATGGATTAAAAATAGAAAATGGGAATTTAGGATAGTGTATTGAACTTAGATGACCCACATGTCAGTACCCATCAGGTAACGGGTATGAATAGTAGATATCTGTATCCGTGTAAAATTTACTCGTGGATATCTTATTATATCTACCCATATTCGTAGATAAAAAATTCCATCATACTCATGCGTGATGGATAATTACTCATGGTTATTTACTCATATCCGTATCCATTGCCATCTCTAGATCTAACCCGAGAACCGTGCCGTGATTTTACCGTCTTCTCGAGCCGAGGTGTCAGCCCATCTCGACATGATTGTTTTTTATTTTTAAATTATTAGTATGCGTATTTAGAATATTTTTTTCTGTGTATAGCACAACGAAAGGTTAGCTCGATTGATTAGATATGATGGCTCTGTTTCTCGTGGTTATGGGTTCGATATTTTGTTTGGGACGGATCGCTGGGCGTTGGACGGGAGGTGTGACGAACGATGTATGGAGGGAGATTACTTCTACTTAAATATATAGTTAGAGATTTTAGTTTAGGGATCTGATTTATCCTTCTCTAGCATTTCCAATAGGTATATAAATTTAGCACTGTAAATTATAAATTTAGAAAGTTGCTAAAACACTTAAAAAATGTTTGGACGCTGGAGATGGAGTGGTCAATGGGACGATATGTTGGCGCAAAATAGTGGTTGGATTATGTCCAACGTTGATTTAAGGAGTCTCAATGCATGAAATTAGATTTTGTTGAGAGTTTGTAACTTTAGAGACCTACTTTACATAACTATTGTTGAAGAAAAGTTTTTTTCCTCAAAAAAGCTTCTTAAATTGATATTTAAGGAATCGTTTACATAAGTATTGGGATCCTCTCATGTCCCTAAACCATGTCTTCACCGTGGGATATATCTTCTAATACTCTTTTTTTATACAACAATAGGATCGGTTTTAATTTATTCATATTGAGAAAATTATACTTTTACTGCAACAAAATATTTTTTTAGTTTAAAAATAAACTAACGGATGATAAATATTCAAAAACTATAAGTTGTTATTTTTCTTTTCGTGTTTTCAGAAAGAAAAACTTTTGGACTGTATTTGTTCTCATACCGACGCATTTACGTAATTGAGAACTGCGATAGGACGGAGTAAAACGATACGGAACCGCATTGTTGCTTCCAAATCAATCAGTCAGTCGAGATGTCGGTTTGCAACCGAGGCATGCATGCCACCGATTGTCAAACACGGATAAGCATAGTTTAATCGCGTACACGTAGGCGTTGGTTACTACGCACTCTAGCAGCACTACATCTGTCTCAGTCGATCTCTCTTACAAAATTGTTTTGAAGAGAGGGATGATGATTAGGACTGATACCATATATTTGCTTCCAAACAACTAGATCTGGCAGAAGCGATCGACCCGGGGGCTGACTTTTCGCGCGCTTTCTCGGTGGCGGCAGTGCCTAATAAACACCTACTGTGTGTGTGTGTGTGTGTTTTTTTTTTATCTCGCTCGCTCTCGCTGTCAGCTGCCTCATGAGCGAACAAGTGTACCGCGCGTGCAAAGTACCCCGACCTGCTCGCTCGCATTGTTTTGGAACGACCCTGCCCGCCAAAACGCTGCTTACTTTTCCGTGACAGCGTGCTTAAGAAACTATATAAGCATAGAGATTGCCGATTTGGTTTGCCTAGGTTTGGCGTCCAAGGAACAACACCGGTACCGGGATGGTCCGATCTGGCCTGTACTGTACCGTACATGTCGCCGTGTCGATTACGGTCTGAGGTGGCGAAACTCGTAGGAAGGAATGGAGAGGTGATCCTAACTTGGGGTACTGTTTTAGTTCACATATTTGTAATTTAACGGGTAACAGATAACGTTAAATCATATTTATTTAAGTCCAATCGTAATCGAATACCATAATAGAAATTGATACTGATTTATTCAAACTTGGTACCGCTGATAATCGAGTGCAAACTATTACTGTTACCATTTACGTTACATTTTGTAAACCAAAAGTCACCTTGGTGTCTCTCTGTCATTAGCACTGTCTATGCTCCAACTCGAGAAGCTTCTCGGTAAATGTTTGCCGGATCACTGCACCACCGGAGGAGGGCATGCAGTTGCGGAGTAAAATCATGTGGGGGGAGTTTGTTGTTTTGTTTTTACTGCCGAACACTATAGCTACTGAGCAGAGCACTGACCTCATGCATGATGTGGCCAATCAACCAGTGAAGTGCCCAGTTAAATAATCTATAGCGCATTTATTAGTTCATATAAAGAATCAAATCATTTTTTTTTCTTCTTCCCATTGCAGGCCCGGAACAAAAGCCTCACAACTAAAACACCGCGAAGCAATAATCGTCAGTTTGAATTAAAACACCGCGACGAACTGAGCAGTTTGTCATCAGCGAAACTAGAGCTGCAGCCTGGATTTGGTTGCAGGTACGAGCAGTACTACATTTTTTAAAAGGAGAATGTCAGTTGTCAGCAGGGAGTTAGTTAGTCCTCGCGCTGAGAATATTAATTGTACGGTTCTTAGCGAGCACTTAAAGGTCACTCGAAACCCACTAGAGACCGAGGAGTGTGACAAATGCTCTCTCTGCTCTGGTCAAGGCCCAATTGTTTAATGTTGCCAACTCTCTGCCCCTTGCCAATTGTTAATGCTGACGCAACAAGACCTCTCTCTCTCTCTCTCTCTCTCTTTGTTTATAGTTTGCGGTGAAGCTCGACAAGTCCTTGGCATTCTCTCGAGACTGAAGTGCTCTTACTGATGCTGTGCTATAGCTGACGCTGAGGCCACGGCTGCTTCTCTATCTCACACACACAGAGAGAGAGACACAATTCCCGCTCTCGTTGCAGAAACAACATGCTTGGCTTCTAGATTCTCGAACCAAACAAATCTGGAGGGATTATTCACCATGGCGGTCGTCCAGACAGTGAATTCTCCTTGTGGGCAACTAGCCGGGTTTCTTCCGTCATTTCGGACTGTTCGTGCGCCGGTTGAGAAATAGAATCGACAGGCACACGATGTGCACCGGCCGCCGCCGTGAACTGATTGACGATGGCCATATCGTCGTAAGACTGACATGGAGATTCTGCGAGAGACGGCGACAGCCACTACCACTAGGGACGTCCGCGCATGGCAACCACCACCAGTCCACCACCACGCCCCACCCCACCGGCGAAAACGACCTGGTCCCTATAGTAGGAGATCCAAACCGCAGATAGGCGCTTCTGATTCGTCCAGAATATCCATAAAATCCATACACGGTTAAACATAAAATCCAGAATATCCATACACGGTTACTTACTATTCAGCTCATCTTGAGACGATCGAGCGAGAGAGAGATGAAAAATACTCTAATAAAACTGATCTCTACTCTAACGCGCTTTCTGACCGAAGAAGAGACACGTAGGGACCTATTATAGCTAGTAGATCTTCTGCTCCTGAAAAGCGCAGGGGACGATCGACGCGCTCGTGAACTCGATCGTACCAGATTCAGAAACAGCCTATGATAAGCTCGGCTTCCAACAGAATCAACGGTAATGGCGCGGCCTCTGCAGATGTAGAGGTGTACGTGTACGTACGTGGTGGTCACATGCATGCCGGGCTACACGGTGCATGCGGCTCTCAGATCTCACGCCGCCGCCGCCGCCGCCGCCGCCGCTGGTCCTTGGTAACCATCGCAAGACTGCATTGGCAAGTCAAGGTCTTCTCGTCCCGCCCGGCCGGTCCTACGTGTAACGCGTTCTCCCCACATTACTATAAGCTCCATGGCGCCAATAGGCGCCGGGTCCGTCGTGTCAAGTAACCGCGTGATCTCTGCCGAGTTTTTCAACTATTTTTATTCGAGACGACGATCGAGAGAGGAGGAGGGTGCATATGCATATGGCCTGTCGTGTGTGCGTTTGTTTTAGCAGACCAGACGATCGAACTGCTATATATACGACGGTCTAGTTTAGTTTATATGTGATGAGGGGTGGTGGAACAAGGTTATCGGCTAAAATCCTGGGAACGACCTATATATGACAAGCAGTAAAAGCACGTCGAAAAATATAATTATTCAAAATTTACATGATAGCGATAACATAAGACAAAAAAAAACGTTATTATAAACCAATATATGTTTCTTCTTCTTCTTCCAAAGGTGTAATCTATTATTACAAGAATGAAAATGTATATTAAATGCTACATAAAGCGTGTAACAACGATAATCATTGCTATGGTCATGGCTCCCTGGCCAAGCTAGTCATGGCTTCGAACTGTGCAGTAGACTGAACTGGTTATGTTTTCTTTTCTATTGTCTTAATCTGTCAAGGGGGAGAGAGAGAGAGAGAGAGAGAGAGAGAGAGAGAGAGAGAGAGAGAGAGAGAGATGAAATATAATCAGTGGCGATGTGGTACGTATTTGTTAGTTGGAGAGGAGTTGGGCTAGTTGCATTACAGAAAGACATTTGAAAGGAGAGACCACACAACACAAGATGGCCGTTAAAACGCGTCTTATGATGCACCACTTGGATGTTAAAGTACAGAGCAACATGGCTGCGAAAAAAAACGAGAGTCTACATTTAGAAAACACTTGCATCAAAAGCATTTCCATTTCAAAGATATATAGATCCATCTCGTTTAGCTAGTTGAGCAAACACGAATGAGACGGCGCAATGCATACTGCATTTTTTTTTTCAGGAAAATGACTCAAAACGTCGTTCTGGACAGTTTTCGGCATCTCGGCAGCAGGTGCGCGCTGTTAGAGTCGTAGACCTTAGTTTACGCAAGTGTGTGTCATCAGTGTTAGTTAGGGCATCTTGGTCTCTTCAAATGAATATCAGTTGTTTTGCTATGCCGGGATGATCATGTGCCCCTCTCTCATCCAAAACAGTTAGCTTCCCAGAAATAATAGTTCTCTTTGCTGAGTTTATGATCCAAATTATGCATACGAAGGTCGTGTTGCCGAGCGGAGCGGATGTCGTCGTCGAAATGCTTGGGCCGCAGCCCTAATTAGGGTTTGTTGTACGTCAATCATTTTTACTCCTCTTGCAGGCCGCCGTCTACGGACGGTGTTCTGTAAACAGTCCACATATAGTGAAGGGTTCGCCTCGCTGATGCCCATGGTTTTTCCCTTCACATTGAAGAGTTTTCCACGTAAATCTGTGTGTCGTGCTCTCTGCTCTGTGATTTGTTGGTTGATCTAGTTCATTTTTCTTGCCATTTCTGCTAACACTCTTTCTTGGCTGCATATCGTTGAAATATAATATAAGTAAATTGCTCATGTCTTTCTATCAGCTTAAACTTTTGGTTTAAATTAGTTAGTCTATACAACTTAATATGGTATCAAAGCAAGATGCCATGAGTTTAAATCCTAGTTAGCGTAATTAAAATAAAATAATTGTGTCATTTCTATTCCACTGAGATCTAAAAGAGACTTGACATACATGATAAAAAATGTTAAAATATAATATAAGTGAATTGTCTACTACTTTCTATCAGCTTAAGTTTTTGCGTTGGGTTGATTCACGTAACTTTATACATGTTACTAGCTAATTGTATAATTGCTTTCGGCTCAAATTTGGCTTTGCGATGGTAAAGATTTCATGCAATGACACTTTCTTGACAATTTCCCAAAACAAATTCCCCTCCTGTACTTTGAAACGACCACATGTTAGCACAAGTTTCCTAACTCAAACCAGTGCTTTTATTTATCATTATATATACAGGGCTAAAAGGTACAACCTATTCAGCCATTCCTGAAATATACGTATTCTTGGCGCCGTGACGGGGTTAAAAGGTACAACCTAGTAAAGGACACTCGGTAAAGACTCTCTTACTGTTACTTGACGTCGTGACGACGACTTTTCTTTGCCAAGTATGAGGTGACACTGTCGGTGTTTTGGGTCCGACCGTACACCCGGGGTTACCCCTCAAGGTACTTTTAGAAGTAGGACGGTGTTATCGACTGTAACTCAATGGTTCGTGTCGGTTGCACGAGAAACAGTAGACAATGGTTTACAGGTTCGGACCGCTTTGAAATGCGTAACACCCTACGTCCTGGCGAGAGTGCTTTATGTGGTGGGTTACAAGGTAGTTCTCTGGTACGAGGGACGTAGAGAGTTAGGGTGGATGGCTAAGTAGTGAGTTCGATCTCTTCTGAAGGGGTGCCCCCTAAGCCTTATATATTCGACCGTGGGGCAATACATGCAGATATGATAACCACGTGCACATAAGAAATAGTGAACCAATTGAGTCTATCTCCCCATAGTTCCGCCGACCCATCCTCGCTCGGTTCCGTCGTTCGGGGCTCCAGCGCGGGAAGGTCGGGTCTCTGTTGTGATTACTTGCTCGAAGTCGTTGGGCCGTCCGGGCTTGCACCGATCCGGCCTTGTGCCGATCCGCTTCACTGGTCGTCTCTCCCAGGCCCACCAGGAGATGACCTCACGAATTATAGAGCCCTTGGGCCCTTCGTGAGGTCTTTTATCCTTCTGGTGGACCCGGGGGATATCTGTCCCCCACAAGCCCCCGATCTTTGGGTCGATTTTGAAATAAATGGCCCAATGATCCTAGGTCCAGCTTCCAGTCTTTTGATTTTGACAAGAAAACGCTTTGGGGATAAGCTTGCCGGACCAACGCTTCTGAATTCTGAGTGGTCCGATAGAAACAATTTTTCACTGCCTTCTCATGCTTTTATTGCTTGAAATTTGGTGTTCTGACTCAGACTCTTGCTTCGGAGGTCAGCGTTTCGTACTGTAGGACTTTGAACTTCATTGGGCGCACCAAAGGTGCACCCAATGGGTGTAGCCCCCGAGCTTCGAGTGGATTTTTGAAAATAATCCACTCGAAGGTCTTCACTTTGAGTATTATCCGAAATCACTTTCATCTTCCACTTGTACTTTGTCGGAGGTCAGCCTTGTACTGATCTTACCCTATGCTTTAGAGGTCAGCATTGTCTTGATCTGAGATGATGATTCATTAGGTGCACCGAAGGTGCTCCCAATGGGTGTAGCCCCTGAGCTTCGAGTGGATTTTTTGAAAATAATCTACTCGAAGATCTTCATTTTATGCCTTTTTCCAGTAATCTTCTTCCCTTCTTGCTGAATGCCTTGGAGGTCAGCACTATGTTATTGATATTACGCTTTAGAGGTCAGCGTATATTTTGTCTTTGAGGCTGAGTTCGTGATATGCCATATCTTGCTAGGCAGTGTAATTTATTTGATCTGTGACTGATTGGACGTTCGACAGGTGACCCTTGGCTAGTCTTCGTTATCACTTCTTGCTTCAATGCTTCTGTCGATTAGACTTGTACCTTGTTGGCTATATTTGGCTTTCCTTTGATCCTTGTTGATATCTCACTTTTGTCTTGAAGTATTCATTGCACGTACTGCACGGATGTGACAGTTTTGAAAAATATACCGATAATTCCTGGGCGTCCCCCCAATGGGTGTAGGCAGGGGACGGCTTGGTACGCTGAGTGTTTTAGCAAACTGCTTCTGAGTAGTAACTTGATGTGACCGTGGGTGTAATCATATCGCCTGCGCAGTTGACTGGAGTCCCAATGGGTGTTGTGTTGCGTGAAACGGCGTCAGCCGCCTGACGTGTCTTCAGACGGTTTGAATTGCATATTGAATTTTTGCGACTGTTCAGTGGCCGTGGTAGGAGGTGAGCGGTTGTCTTCTTCTTCTATAAATAGTGTTCTTGCTTCCCCGGCATTTTCACATCTCTTACTGCTCTCTGCTGCTTGCTCTCTTCTTCTTCCTTCTTCTCCACCATGGGCAAGAGTAAGAAAGGTAGCGGTTCTTCGCCTCGCTCTGGTGACAAGCGCAAACGTGAGCCGACTCCTCCCTCGGAGGACTTCGGCAACTCGGAGTACTCGGAGGAGGAGTTCTCCTCCGAGTCCGAGGGATCTCCGGCCCCCGTCTCTCCCCCGACGTCGTCTGATGATTCAGACGACTCCCAGGGGATTGCCACGGAGGTCTGGACCTACATCCGGGCCGTCGAGCGTGCCGGACTTGAGGGCTCGGATGAGTTGGAGTACTCCTCGGACGAGGAGGACTCCTCAGACTCGTCCGAGGAGGGCAGCGGCGCGATGGCAGAGACGGCGACGACGACAGCGGCAAGGGCGGTGACGGCAGCGGCAAGGGCGGTGGCGGCGACAGTGGCAGCGGCGGCAAGGGCAGCAGCAGCAGGGGCAGCAACCAGGCCAGTGGCTAGATGCCACTAGTTTTAGATGTTAGTGTAGATTAGTAGTAGAAATAGTTATTAGTGAAATAATGTAGTGGTAGTAGTAGAATAGAGTAGTGGAATGTAATGTAGTAGTAGGGAAGTATCAACTCATAACGAGTTGATTTGTAAGTTCTGTAACTTCCCTTTATGAAGAACGATTTCGCCTCCTCCTGTGTTAATTACTTTGCCTCCTAGTCAATTGATGATCGTCGCAATATTCATTGTCCATGATGTTCTCTGTCTGCTATGCTTGAGTAGTAACTTGGAGTTCTCGAATCATTCTTCCGTTCGTTTTCTCTGCGTCGTCGGTGCCTCAGAAGCAATGGCCGAGTCACTCGGTGTCACATTGTTGCTTTTTAGGGGCGACGGCCGAGTTATTATTGACAACATTAGCGCTTCTGAAGTAGCGTCCGAAGGATGGCGGGGCCACATCGGTGTTTTTAGAATTAACTATCGAGTGGTTACAGTGATATCAGCGTTATAGAGGCAACGACCGAGTGACTGATGGCAACGCCGGCGTTTTTAGAGGTAACAGCCGAGTGACTGATGGCGACGTCGGTGTTTTAGAGGTAACAGCCGAGTCAATTTGGGCCGCGTCGGCCGTTTTGGAAATAACGGCCGAGTGATGACATGGCAGGCTAGCTTTTTTAGAAATAGCAGCTGAGTGATGACATGGCACGCCAGCGATTTAGAAATCATCGCTGGGTGATGATTGGGCACTTTTTGGAAACGGCATCTGGCCCGGGAAAACCCCATATGTACTGCACTGTTGCGTGTCTCCACATTCCGTGCCCTAGTTCTTGCTTTCCTGCATCCAGGCTCTCTCTGCCGTTTTGCGATTCTGCTTCCGCTCCGCTCGCCGGCGAGGTTGAGATGGTGCCCAAGCGGAAAGCCTCGAGTTCGTCCGTTGCTGCCATTCCCCCCATCGATCCCAATAGCCAGTTGCCTTTCGCAGGTAACCATACGTCTGTTGTTTCTGAGTCTGACCTTCTCCATCTCGTGTCCATCAGAGTTCTTCCTCCGAAAGAGCTCTGTTCCTGGCGGATCTGCTGTGGGGTCACTGTTCCAACAGAAGACACCCATGAGTCTATTGTTTACGTTCCATTCCTCCTCCGCGGCCTTGCTCTTCTTATTTCTCCCTTTTTCCGCGGTCTCCTTGATTTCTATCACTTGAATCTGACCCATCTGAACCCCAATTCCATTCTGCAAATCTCCATCTTTGTTCATTTATGTGAGGCTTTTCTTGGCGTTCTGCCGCACTTTGGCCTGTGGAAGTTCTTGTACCATTGTCAGCCTGAGATGGCCGGAGGGCAGCACCAACTGGTAGGGGGCGCGAGCTTGGAGATGCGCCGTGGGAGGAAGACTGATTACCTTGACATCCCACTCAAGGACAGCATCAAAGGATGGCGCTTAGAGTGGTTTATTGTGGAGAATCATGGGAATTCCCTCCCACCACGGTCAGGGAGACAGCCGGATGTTCGCACTCTGAGCTGGACCGAATCCCCCACAGACCAGGAGGTGGCCGAGGCAGGGGCTCTGTTGGCTAAAGTTGGATTGTTGAAGGAGAGAGGTCTGACTGCAGAGGCTGTGGTTGCTGACTTTATCTTCAAGAATCTTCAGCCACTGAAGGACAGGGCACACCCGGCCTATCTGTACCAAGGCCTGACTGACTCAACCCGGGTCATCAACAGAAGAATTCCTGCTGTGGACTTGGTAAGCCAGCTCGAAATGATACTCAGAGGCAAGGTATCAAATGTTGGCGCCCCTGTTGCGTATTCGGCTTGGAACCTGCCTCCTTCTAAGGCCTTCACTCATTTTGTGTCAAATCCTCCTGCTGGTGATGGTGGTTTGGGCCTTAGAGTGCGACCCTCTGTCGAAGAAGTTAGCGCTTTGGTTGCTTCGCTTGAAGAAATTTCTGATGATGAACGGGAGGTTCATTTTGAGGTGCCTTTGGATCCCAGTGATGCAGAGATAGGTGCTATGCTGGATATGTTGCCTGGGGATTCTTCCGATGCCGCTCCTACTGAAACATTGGTGGTGGTGCCCATCCCTGGGGCTGACAAAGCTTTGGACGCTCGGAAGTCTGCCAATGTTCGTCTGAAACGTTCTCGTCGAGCCGTTCAAGCCTCTCTTCCTGCTGAGGGGGAGAAAAAGAAGAAGAGACGTCTTCGTCGGGTGTCTAGCTTGGATCAGGGTGCCGGTCCTTCTGCTCCTGTTACTGAGGAAGTGCCAGTGCCTGAATTCACTGAAGCTGACCCCAATGGGTGTGACCCGTCTGACGCTGATCCCAATGGGTGTGCTGTCCGTGTTGTTGATGAGGATGATGAAGAAGAGGACGAAATCCCTCTGATTCGGAAGAACAGCCGCCGTTACATAGCCAGTGGGGAAAGTAGCAGTGTTCCTTCTCCAGCCTTGTCTGCCCTCATTGGTCTGCAAGAATTATCTCTGGCGAACTTTGATCAGACTCTCGAGGACATGATTCTAGAAGATCTGTTATCAGAACCGGCAGATGGTGGCGCGATGGATGTTTGTGTTGATGTGCTCGACGCCGGGTTGGGGTCCCCCCCGGGCAGCGTCCCACGCCTCATCGACCTTGGAGCGCGGTCTTGAGGGTCAGGAGGCTGGTCTGGATGGCCCTACTCCCATGGAAGTGACTGAGGGACCTTCAGCCTTAGAAGTGGCTGCTGAAGAGAACTCGACCCTCAATGATGGTGCTGGCGCTTACCCAGCCCCTGAGGGTGTTGCCGGAGATGATCCGGCTCGGATGGGTAGCGCAAGCTACTGCCTAGCCCTCGAGGGTGTTGCCGGAGATGATCCGGCTCGGATGGGTAGCGCAAGCTACTGCCTAGCCCCCGAGGGTGTTGCTGGAGATGATCTGGCTCGGATGGGTAGCGCAAGCTACTGCCCAACCCCCGAGGGTGTCCGAGCGGGTTCTCCCTCTTGCACTTCCATGGATGTTCATGTAGAGTCTTCTCCTCCACACTCTGGTTGCATGATGACAGCCCAAGCCTTTGGTCAAGGGGTCGCTTTAAAGGCCAGTGTACCTGATGACAGAGTTTTGGGTTCTGTTGATGACACTGAATTGGTCCCTGCTGAATCGTTGCAAGTTGCTCTAGGTGGTGATCCTTTGCCGAGCCATCAGTTGATCTCTCACGATTTGGGAGTCGCCTCCTTCTTCTCCAACTTCCAGGTATTTTGGTTTCTTCTGGTCTGACTTTTACCCAAGCAGATAATTATTCTCATGCTTGTCTGCTTTTTAATGCCAGGCGTTGGTCGATGAGATGTATAGTCAGTCGGCTGAGGTTGCAGGGTGCTTCTGTCCTAGAAGGAGCTTTGTCTCTGGCACGTTGGAATCCGGTGCTGCTTCAGTGACGTGTTTCTGACTTAGAGGCGGCGAATGCCGGTCAGTGCTCTTTTGCTTCCTATTGGCTACCTAATTAAACTGCTTCTTATTTTAGCCCCTTTGCTTGACTGTTTCTCACCAGATATGACTCGGCAGTATTCTGATCTTAAAGAAAAACATTCTCAAGGTCAAGCTGCACTGGTCCAGCGGTGCTCTGATCTTGAGGAAAAGTATTCCCAAAGTCAGACTGAGCTGGCCTAAGTTTCTTCTTCTCTGAATGATGCTAACATGCTGAACTCTACTCTTCGCGCTTAGCTCGACTCTGAAAAGGTGACCTGTGAATCCAGGTCTTGTTTTGTTGTGCTCTTATTGCTTGCTTGACGTTTGAAGAAGCTGATTCTTGCTTGCAGGAAGAAAAACGTGCCCTTGTTACTTCTCGTGACCATCTTGATAGGCTATACCGTGACTCTAGCAACTCGCTGACCATCTTAGAGAGGAGTCATCGCTTCACTAGGGAGGAGTTAGACAATCTTTGTTATAAGATGCAGGAATCCTTGGATGACGTGATTCGCCTCAGGCGGTTGATATCGGCCAAAGATGCTGTCATCAAGAATCTGCGTGCTTCCAAGAAATCCGTCGCCCAGGAGCTAGAGACCGCTCAGTTGGCTGTCAAGGTTGCTGAAGAGACTTCTGCTACTCTGAGGGCCCAGCGCGATAAAGCTATGGATAAAGCTATTCGCGCGGGGCGGATTCTGATGAGGAGACCTGGTGTGGTTGTCCCTGACGACATAGTGGCAGATGTGAACGCCGCTCCTGATTCCTCCAGTCGTCCCTCTTCGTCGGTTGCTCCTGAGAAGAACGTTGCAAAATAGAAAAACATTGTATTCTTTGAGCACGTGGTTAACGTGCTCGGACATTTCGTTAGAGGACACGTTTTAGTACTGAATGCTACTATTGTTCTCCTATTGTTTAGAATTCAACGGTATCTATATTTGTAGAAGTAAAATGCAGCGTAATGGTTTCGAGACTTCTTCGTGGGACATAGAGGCCGCCCCTGGATGAGTAACCGTATACGCGCTGAGTGTGTTGCGCCAGTTTGAGTTAGTTTCAATTCCAACTGATCGCTTCGTTGGTGCGATATAGTGGCCACCCCGAGTTAAGTAAGCGCGAGCATGTTGCACCGTCTTAAGTCGTTGCCGACTTAAGCCGATTGCTCCGTTAGCTGGGCATAGTGGTCACCCCGAGTTAAGTCAGCGTGAGCATGTTGCACCATCTTAAGTCATTGCCGACTTAAACCGATTGCTCCATTAGCAGGGCATAGTGGTCACCCCGAGTTAAGTAAGCGTGAGCATGTTGCACCGTTCTTAAGTCGTTGCCGACTTAAGCCGATTGCTCCGTTAGCAGGGCATAGTGGTCACCCCGAGTTAAGTAAGCGTGAGCATGTTGCATCATCTTAAGTCGTTGCCGACTTAAGTCGATTGCTCCATTAGCAGGGCGTAGTGGTCACCCCGAGTTAAGTAAGCGTGAGCATGTTGCACCGTTCTTAAGTCGTTGCCGACTTAAGCCGATTGCTCCGTTAGCAGGGCATAGTGGTCACCCCGAGTCAAGTAAGAATGCAGGTCGACAATGAATAATTTGAGCGCTCTTGAAGTCTTCTCATCGATGATATATTTCCCAGTTTACAGAGTACATTGTCGTCCCAATAGCTTTCGAAATACAGCTAGGGGTAAAATTTCCTGAGGTGTTCTATGTTCCATGAGTTCCCAATTTCTGTTCCGTCCATCTGAGTAAGGCGATATGATCCCGGCCGAGTGACTTCTGCTACTATGAATGGTACTTCCCATAGAGGTGACAATTTGTGCCATCCCTCCCCCGCTAGAATTCGGTGGAGGACGAGATCTCCCACTGCGAAGGATCGACGTCGTATGGCCTTATCATGATAGCGCCTCAGAGTTTGCTGGTACCGTGCTGATTGAATCACCATGTTCAGCCATTCTTCTTCGAGTACATCAACATCCTCTAGCCTAGTAGCCTCAGTTTCTGCTATGTTTTCAAAGATCAACCTTGGCGCCCTAAACTTGAGATCAGCGGGTAGTACTGCCTCTGAACCGTAGACCATGAAGAAAGGAGTATTTCCATGCAGAGCTCGACTAGTTTGAGTTCTAAGGCTCCAAACGACATAGGGCAACTCCCTTATCCATTTTCCTATGAACTTTTCATTTTTATCGAAGACTTTTTTCCTAAGGGCCTCCAATATCATCCCGTTAGCTCTTTCAACCTACCCGTTGGCTCTTGGGTGTGCCACCGAAGCATATTTGATCTGAATGCTCTTCTGCTCGCAGAAATCAAAGAACTCTGAACTTGTGAAGTTGGATCCCAGGTCAGTTATGATGCTATTCGGTATTCCGAATCTGAATATTATGTCTTGTATGAATTCCACTGCCTTAGCTGAAGTTAAGGAAGCAATGGGTTTGAACTCTATCCATTTAGTGAATTTGTCGATAGCCACCAGTACATGAGTGTATCCTCCTTGAGCTTTCTTGAAAGGCCCAATCATATCCAATCCCTAGCACGCGAACGACCAAGTTATGGGTATAGTCTGCAGTTGCTGTGCTCGTAGATGCTGCTGTTTTGACAGGCACTAGCAGGCTTCGCACCTCTGGACTAACTCGGCTGCGTCACTCTTCGCTGTTGGCCAATAGAAACCTGACCTGAAGACCTTCCCAACTAGGGTCCTGGATGCTGCGTGTACTCCACATTGCCCAGCATGGACCTCGTCCAGAAGTTTCTTTTCAGTAGCTGAGAGAATGCATTTCATGAGGACTCCTGATGCACCCCTTCTGTATAGTGTTTCCCCAATGAGTGTATAGTGAGCTAATTGTCTTGCGATGCGCTCGGCTGTATTCTTGTCATCTGGCTCCTCCTCATTTTTTATATATTTGATGATCGGCCTCCTCTAGTCATCAGAATCTGACTCTGGTTGACTCAAAGTATTACATCCTTCTGCCTGATCCGGTGAGATGCTTGGGTGCGATGTTTCTTGAACAAAGACTCCGGGTGGGACTTGAGTCCGACTGGATCCTAGCTTGGACAATACATTACTGTCGTGTTTCGATCTCTCTCCACATGGTGAAATTCCAGGCCTTCAAATTTATCTTCTAGTTTCCGGACGGCAGTGCAGTATTTTCCCATGGAATCGCTTGAACAATCCCATTCTTTGTTTATCTGGCTTATGACTACCATAGAATCTCCATATACCATCAGTCTCTTGATGCCCAGTGATACAGCAATATTCAGCCCATGAATCAGAGCTTCATATTCTGCTGCATTGTTAGAGGCTGGAAATAACAGCTGAAGGGCATATCTGAGGTGCTCGCCTCCAGGTGCGGCGAAGAGGATCCCTGCACCTGCTCCCTGCAGCTTTAACGAGCCATCAAAATACATTCGCCATACTTCCGTAGTTTCTGGGTTATCTGGTACTTGCTGCTCGGTCCACTCTGATACAAAGTCAACCAGTGCTTGAGTTTTAATGGCAGTGCGAGGTCGAAATTCAATGTCATGAGATCCCAGCTCGCAGGCCCATTTGGCTATTCTCCCGATGGCTTCTTTGTTGTGAAGAATATCCCCTATTGGAAAACCAGTGACTACTACGACTTTGTGGTCGTCGAAGTAGTGATGGAGTTTGCGTGCAGTTAGAAGTACTGCATATAATAGCTTCTGAACTTGAGGGTATTTTTTCTTCGAGGGACCCAGAACTTCACTGATGAAAAAAACTGTAACACCCGGTTTTAAAGGACAAAGCCGGGTGCATCTCATACATGCGCCAAAGAAGACAACATATATAATAACAGAGTGTATAGAGATAAATGTCACAAAACATCAGAGTATTTATTACATAGCGGAAGACTTATTACAAAATAAAAGAATAACCATAAAACGAACTAAGGATCGTCGGCGCCAATGTCGACTGAGAAACGCCACCTAGATCAAGTCGAATGCCTTAGTGTTAGGCGATTCCTCTTCGAACACCTGTTCTTCTCCTGTGGGGGGGGTGTGAGACAGCAAGAGTAAGCTCACATACGTTCATAGCTCAACAAGTCATGGGGAATAATGTGGCATGAACTCACCAAAGGTGGGAGTTCATGTAGTGTAAGGCTAATCAATGGAATAAAGGCTGAAGCTGAGCATTGCTTTTATAAGTTGGTCAAAATTTTATTAGCAATTACTAGGTGTAAGTAAATACCAAACCTTAATAATAATAAAGAAACGTAATAGTAAAATAATCCCAAATGCGATGCAAATGTCAAATTAACTTTAAGTTCCATAATTAATCATGTGAGGGTCTGAGCCGCTCATGACCGTGAGCACGGCTAGTATACTAGTTTTACACTCTGCAGAGGTTGCGCATCTTTACCCACAAGTCATGTTACCCATCTGCCAAGAGATGGCCAATCCCATACACCTCTACCGAGGAGGCGAGACAGGGTAACACTACGAGGCCTTTACAAAGTTCCACTAGCTTCAGAAATCCCGCTACAGTTTATAGGAAGCTCCAGTGCAGGGTTCTTGCCTGACCACCATCGCAGCAAAATCAAGTAAGGACCTCCCTACACTGACCACTCCCCTACTGCCCTTGCCCCTTTCGGGTAAGGAAGACCTCCACTAGCTTTCCTAGTTAATCAGCCAAGGGCGTCCCACTAAACCCTTGTGGTAGCACTGTTTTCCCAGGTGGTCGCTCCATGTTCCCATTAATTTAATGATCTTAACATGAACAGTAATAATAACAAGATAATAAAAGAGTAATCATGAATAGTGTATCTCCATACCCAATCCACATAAAGCAATAGCAGGTACTACCCAAAAATATTTCAGGGGTGAACAAGGTATAAAGATAACCAAAACTAGGGTAACCTAAAGGATCCCATCAAAATTAACCTATGCAGATCATTAAAATTAATAAGAACATGGCTGGGAAAAGTAAGTGATCAAGGGCACAACTTGCCTTCAATGAGCTCCTGCTCAGCTATCTCTACTTGTTGAACCTCAGATTCCACAGTGGCTTGCTCGTCTACTCGCATCAACACAATACATACATAGTATAGCATAAATAAACATCACATCAAACATATAAATAAAATATACAGTAAAAATCTACACATTAAAATGAGATCATAGGAACTGGAATCACTAAATTTGGAGTTATAGGTTTCAAGTTATGAATTTTCTAAGATTTAATGTGCTTGAAATAGGGTTAAATGATAAATAAATTTTCTAACAGAGTTCATGTCAAAACAGTGACTCTAAGTGTTAGAGAATAATATTACAAAATTTTAGAAACTGGAATGGCTCAATTTGGACTAAAAATGGATTTTCTATGATTTATACAAGTTCTAGGGTTTATTTTCATATTAAAAATCAAATTTCCAATTCATTTAATCAATTTAACTCTGTACTGGACTGGGCCTCAATTCCTGGAAGGTCCAGGGGCTCTGGCGCAAGATTACCGAGACACAGAGAATAGTACTCTCTGGATGGCGGGTTCTATTCTTTAGAATCATAAGGTCTCTTTTGTAAAATGTACCCGCGAAGGGGTATGCCGCGGTCGCAGCCGTTGGATCAGATACGGGCGCGCCCGATTTAATTACTACTCCAGCGAATCGGCACGCAACTCTAGCCGAAGGATCCAGGATCGACGGCTCAGATTTAATGAGGGTTTCCTATACTCCGAGCCGTCCGATCTTTCCTACGGCCCAGATCTAAAGCGCGAAGGGGTATTCGTTGTTCTAATCTTGATCGTCCATCGGAGATCCGACGGCCGAGGTGTGCAGGGAGCGAATCGGTACGCATTATCTAATCCTAGCCCCATATCACGCGATCAACCGTTAGGGCGCTTCCCCCTAATTTCCTAACGTAGAGCACGGCGGCGCCCGGAGCTGTACCGGCGGCGGCATCGCCGGACTCATCCTTGCGTGATTCCGACCACGAGGGCCTAATACAAACGCATCTACACGTTGCAGGGGCAAAACTGAAGTCGATTATGGTGTTCATACTCACTATAGTCGTGCAGGTGTTGCTGCCCACGACGATGTATGGTTCCGCGGCGGCGCTTGTATTCCGGCGAAGAATTCAACCGCAACCAGTCAGTTCCGCGCCGGCCAACCCACACCATCAGCACAGGCATCTGCCAAGGAGGTTTCTCTGGTGGTCAATCGGGGATCGACAAAGCTTGTCTGTGAATCAACCATGGCGGCTGCGGCGGGCACGGATGTAATGGCTAGAGAGGGGCGCTCGGGTTTGAGGGGGGAGAAAATAGAGGGGAAGATAGAGCTATATACTGGGGAAGTGCTTCGGCCAACGACCGGGTCACGAGCGCCGGTAGTCCCGCCCCAGACCGCGCCATTCACGGCGAGGTAGTTGACTGACGGCTCAAGGTTACACGCGATGTCCGCTCGGTTCGTTGGGGGAGAAGAAGCCCTGGCAGAGGGGTGACGCAGTGCAGTGGCTCGCGTGGAGACGGTTAGCGCAGCTCGATTTGCGGCGCAGGTGGTTGGAAGATCTGGCATCTCCAGCGGAGGACCCGGTCAACGCGATCCAGTGCTCGCGGGGAACAAAGCTCTGGCGCGTTTCAACGAAGGAGTCCGACTGACGGAGCGGCTCCACCAGTCAGCGACCGGTGCGACACCGTGCATGTTGGTGGGAGAGGCTGGCAACGGGCCCCGCGCGTCAGTCACATGGCAGAATGCTGGCGCGTTGTGGGCCGCGTGGAGGAGTGAAAAGAGAGTGGGCCGAGAGGGAACTGTTTGGCCCAAACCGAATTTTCTTTTTTCCATTTTCTATTCTTTTTTTTCTCAATTCATAGTTTAAATTCCCATATAAATTCAAATCTTTGTGGTAAATTTGTACACAGACCAAATATTTAATTTGATCATACCCAATTGTGATGAAGTTATTTATTTATAAACTTATTTTGTGTTGTATAATGTTTCTTTCTTTCTTTCTTATTTCCAATTCTATAAGTTGTGCCTTTGTGATAAATCTAAATTCTCAAATTATTACTATGTATATATATATTTTTGTAGTGTCACCATTATATTTAATCAATGCACAAACAAAACTCCAACATGGTGCAAGGTTTTTTTTGTTTTAGTAAAGAATTATTCTCTTTTAATTAGGTTTAGTCAAATGTCTCAAGAAGTGGATGGTAAATCACATAAGGAGATCAACTCTTTATAAGTCTTATAATTTTGGGTACTACAAATCCTACCCCCTTAACAAAAATCTCGTCCTCGAGATTTAAGAAGATCTAGGGAAAAGGTGGGGAAAATCTATGCGAAGCTCTTCTTCTCTTTCCCAAGTTGCTTCATCTTCACCATGGTGGCTCCATTGCACTTTGCACATCTTTATAACCTTATTCCTCGTAACTCGAGTCAGTGTATCGAGAATCTTGATGGGGTACTCAGCATAAGTCAGATCCTCTTGAACACTAAGGTCCCCCATTGGTAAATGCTCTTCAGGTACCCTGAGACATTTCTTCAGCTAAGATACATGAAATACATCATGAACCTCCGCAAGATGATCTGGTAACTCCAATTGGTATGCGACCCCTCCCACTCGCTTTAAGATTAAGAAGGGTCCAATAAAGCGAGGGGACAACTTTCCTTTGACTTTGAATCTTCTCATACCCCGAAGTGGTGACACCTTCAAATAGACATAATCTCCCTCCTTAAACTCAAGTAGTCGTCTCCGGGTATCAGCATAACTTTTCCGCCTGGACTGTGCAGTTCTCAAATTCTCCCTGATCTGTTGGACTTGTTCCCCTGCTTCTTGTATAACCTCAGGCCCAAACAACTGCCTTTCACCAGTTTGATCCCAATACAGTGGGGTCCTGCACTTTCTGCCATACAAAGCCTCAAACGATGACATCTTCAAACTGGCCTGATAGCTATTATTATAAGAGAACTCTGCATAAGGCAAACTCTTATCCCAACTCCCACCATGCTTAAGAGCACAAGCTCTTAACATATCTTCAAGCACTTGGTTGGTTCTCTCAGTCTGCCCATCGGTCTGGGGATGGTAAGCCGAACAAAAATTCAATCTCGTATCCATTGACTCGTGTAACTTCTTCCAATACCGAGAGGTAAACTGTGATCCCCGGTCTGATACAATCTTCTTTGGCACACCATGCAGGCAGACAATCCGTGTCATATACAACTCTGCCAACTTGGCTCCTAAATATGTGGTCTTTACTAGAATGAAGTGGGCTACTTTAGTTAGCCTGTCCACAATCACCCATATAGAATCATATCCAGTAGACGTGCGGGGTAATCCAACAATGAAGTCCATGCCAATCTCTTCCCATTTCCACTCAGGTATCTTCAGTGGGTGCAGTAGTCCGGCTGGCCTCTGGTGTTCAGCCTTAACTCTTTGGCACACATCGCACATAGCCACATGTGCAGCCACATCTCTCTTTAGTCCATACCACCAATACTTTTGCTTCAAATCCTGATACATCTTAGTACTTCCAGGATGAATAGAATAAACTGAATCATGTGCCTCCTTCAATATAGTTTCCCGAAGGCTATCAATATCGGGAACACAGATCCGATTCTTGAACCATATCGTGTCTTGCTCATCCTCTGTGAATTCCGGGCCTCTACCCTCTGTTATCAGATCCTTGATCTCCTGGATTTTGGCATCACCAATCTGACCTTTACGAATTTCTTGCTCCAAGGTAGGTTCCAATTCAATGGTGAATCCTTCCGTATGTGTAACAATTCCCAGGTTGAGCCTCTCAAAATCTTTTGCTAATTCATCAGGTAGCTGGACAATGAAAGCGGAGTGAACATGCTCCTTCCGACTCAAGGCATCTGCAACCAAATTTGCCTTGCCTGGGTGATAGTGAATCTCCAAATCATAATCCTTAATGAGCTCCAACCAACGGCGTTGCCTAAGGTTGAGATCCTTTTGAGTGAATATGTACTTCAAACTCTTATGATCCGTGTATACTTGGCACTTAGTTCCCATAATGTAGTGTCTCCAAATCTTAAGTGCATGCACAACGGCAGCCAGCTCCAAGTCATGTGTGGTGTAGTTCAATTCATGTTTCCGCAACTGACGAGATGCATAGGCGATCACATGACCTTCTTGCATAAGCACACATCCCAATCCTTGGCCACATGCATCACAATAAATGTCAAATCCCTTCTGTAGATCTGGCATAATCAATACTGTGGGTGACATCAATCTCTCCTTCAGTTGATCAAAGCTCTCTTGTCATTTCTCATCCCACTTGAATTCTCTTCCTTTCTCCAGAAGCGATGTCATAGGCTTAGCAATTTTAGAGAACCCTTCAATAAATCTTCGATAATATCCTGCGAGTCCCAAGAAACTCCGAATCTCAGTAATTGTAGTGGGCACTCTCCACTCCATAATCTCTTTCACTTTAGCAGGATCCACTGCTATTCCTCCATTAGAAATAATATGACCAAGGAATGGCACCTTGTCAATCCAAAACTCGCACTTGCTGAACTTAGCGTAGAGTTGATTATCTCGCAACTTTTGTAGCACCAACCTTAGGTGTTGTTCATGGTCACTTTCACTCTTAGAATAAGTAAGAATATCGTCGATAAATACTACGACGAATCTGTCCAAATACTCCATGAACACCCTATTCATCAAATTCATAAAATAAGCTGGTGCATTAGTTAATCTAAATGACATAACAGTGAACTCATATAATCCATATCGGGTTGAGAAAGTCGTCTTGGGAATATCCGATGTTCTAATCCTCATCTGATGGTAACCCGATCGGAGATCAATCTTCGAGAATACTCTAGCACCTCTCATCTGATCAAATAAATCCTCAATACAGGGTAACAGATACTTGTTCTTCACCGTAACATCATTAAGTGATCTATAATCCACACACATCCTTCTTCTGTACAAACAGAACCGGCGTTCCCCAAGGTGAGGAACTCGGACGAATGTACTCAGCCTCTTGTAACTCCGTTAATTGCTTCTTAAGTTCCTTTAGTTCTTCTACAGCCATCCTGTATGGTCGCTTAGATATAGGAGCAGTTCCAGGTAGAAGATCAATGACAAACTCCACTTCCCTATCGAGTGGCATCCCTGGTAACTCCTCTGGAACGACATCTGGAAAACTCTCTAACCACACAGATGTTGTCGCCCACAAACTTCTCATCTTCTAAGAATGTTGTTAGACTGATGGTGGTAGTTACTGCAACTTCAACTTCAAATCTTTGTCCTTTGGAACTGGTGAGTTCTACGGTTCCTTTAGCACAGTGTATAAACTGTCTTTACCTTTCTTAACCGTGACGTACCAAGGATCACGTCTATAGTGCTCTCTTCTAACACTATAGGGGTAGCCCATCTGGTTTAGAAACACAGGGTAAGAAGGAAGAATTGTAGACAAGGCGAGTAATTACGAGAAATGTTACTGCGGGGGAATTATTAGCTAAGTAGATTAGTGTGTTATCCACTAAAGCTAATACATTACCTTATGGTGGTACATGCTAAGATGCCCAACTATAATGTTTCAATCAATCAAAGAAGCAAATCAAGCATTTCTCATCAGAACAATCAACCAACATTTTTAAGTATATAAAATAGTTTTGACTTGGTCTTAGGCCTCCTATCTCTTAAAATGTCATAGGGGTAGGGATTCCAAGGTGTGAAATCCATCTCGTCTAAGAGTAGAAAAGGTAAGAATGATCAGAGTGGAACAGTAGAAGATGAGACAGGATCTAGATAAGTGTAGAAAGAATCAGAGTGAGGTAAGTGTAGAATGAATCAGAATAAGATAAGTAGGTAAGAGTTTTGTCCATTTCTATCTAGGTTTCGTCCTACAGTCAACATTTGCTCTGATACCACTTCTGTAACACCCGGTTTTAAAGGACAAAGCCGGGTGCATCTCATACATGCGCCAAAGAAGACAACATATATAATAACAGAGTGTATAGAGATAAATGTCACAAAACATCAGAGTATTTATACATAGCGGAAGACTTATTACAAAATAAAAGAATAACCATAAAACGAACTAAGGATCGTCGGCGCCAATGTCGACTGAGAAACGCCACCTAGATCAAGTCGAATGCCTCAGTGTTAGGCGGTTCCTCTTCGAACACCTGTTCTTCTCCTGTGGGGGGGTGTGAGACAGCAAGAGTGAGCTCACATACGTTCATAGCTCAACAAGTCGTGGGGAATAATGTGGCATGAACTCACCAAAGGTGGGAGTTCATGTAGTGTAAGGCTAATCAATGGAATAAAGGCTGAAGCTGAGCATTGCTTTTATAAGTTGGTCAAAATTTTATTAGCAATTACTAAGTGTAAGTAAATACCAAACCTTAATAATAATAAAGAAACGTAATAGTAAAATAATCCCAAATGCGATGCAAATGTCAAATTAACTTTAAGTTCCATAATTAATCATGTGAGGGTCCGAGCCGCTCATGACCGTGAGCACGGCTAGTATACTAGTTTTACACTCTGCAGAGGTTGCGCATCTTTACCCACAAGTCATGTTACCCATCTGCCAAGAGATGGCCAATCCCATACACCTCTATCGAGGAGGCGAGGCAGGGTAACACTACGAGGCCTTTATAAAGTTCCACTAGCTTCAGAAATCCCGCTACAGTTTATAGGAAGCTCCAGTGCAGGGTTCTTGCCTGACCGCCATCGCAGCAAAATCAAGCAAGGACCTCCCTACACTGACCACTCCCCTACTGCCCTTGCCCCTTTCGGATAAGGAAGACCTCCACTAGCTTTCCTAGTTAATCAGCCAAGGGCGTCCCACTAAACCCTTGTGGTAGCACTGTTTTCCCGGGTGGTCGCTCCATGTTCCCATTAATTTAATGATCTTAACATGAACAGTAATATTAACAAGATAATAAAAGAGTAATCATGAATAGTGTATCTCCATACCCAATCCACATAAAGCAATAGCAGGTACTACCCAAAAATATTTCAGGGGTGAACAAGGTATAAAGATAACCAAAACTGGGGTAACCTAAAGGATCCCATCAAAATTAACCTATGCAGATCATTAAAATTAATAAGAACATGGCTGGGAAAAGTAAGTGATCAAGGGCACAACTTGCCTTCAATGAGCTCCTGCTCAGCTATCTCTACTTGTTGAACCTCAGATTCCACAGTGGCTTGCTCGTCTACTCGCATCAACACAATACATACATAGTATAGCATAAATAAACATCACATCAAACATATAAATAAAATATACAGTAAAAATCTACACATTAAAATGAGATCATAGGAACTGGAATCACTAAATTTGGAGTTATAGGTTTCAAGTTATGAATTTTCTAAGATTTAATGTGCTTGAAATAGGGTTAAATGATAAATAAATTTTCTAACAGAGTTCATGTCAAAACAGTGACTCTAAGTGTTAGAGAATAATATTACAAAATTTTAGAAACTGGAATGGCTCAATTTGGACTAAAAATGGATTTTCTATGATTTATACAAGTTCTAGGGTTTATTTTCATATTAAAAATCAAATTTCCAATTCATTTAATCAATTTAACTCTGTACTGGACTGGGCCTCAATTCCTAGAAGGTCCAGCCGTCCAGGGGCTCTAGCGCAAGATTACCGAGACACAGAGAATAGTACTCTCTGGATGGCGGGTTCTATTCTTTAGAATCATAAGGTCTCTTTTGTAAAATGTACCCGCGAAGGGGTATGCCGCGGTCGCAGCCGTTGGATCAGATACGGGCGCGCCCGATTTAATTACTACTCCAGCGAATCGGCACGCAACTCTAGCCGAAGGATCCAGGATCGACGGCTCAGATTTAATGAGGGTTTCCTATACTCCGAGCCGTCCGATCTTTCCTACGGCCCAGATCTAAAGCGCGAAGGGGTATTCGTTGTTCTAATCTTGATCGTCCATCGGAGATCCGACGGCCGAGGTGTGCAGGGAGCGAATCGGTACGCATTATCTAATCCTAGCCCCATATCACGCGATCAACCGTTAGGGCGCTTCCCCCTAATTTCCTAACGTAGAGCACGGCGGCGCCCGGAGCTGTACCGGCGGCGGCATCGCCGGACTCGTCCTTGCGTGATTCCGACCACGAGGGCCTAATACAAACGCATCTACACGTTGCGGGGGCAAAACTGAAGTCGATTATGGTGTTCATACTCACTATAGTCGTGCAGGTGTTGCTGCCCACGACGATGTATGGTTCCGCGGCGGCGCTTGTATTCCGGCGAAGAATTCAACCGCAACCAGTCAGTTCCGCGCCGGCCAACCCACACCATCAGCACAGGCATCCGCCAAGGAGGTTTCTCTGGTGGTCAATCGGGGATCGACAAAGCTTGTCTGTGAATCAACCATGGCGGCTGCGGCGGGCACGGATGTAATGGCTAGAGAGGGGCGCTCGGGTTTGAGGGGGGAGAAAATAGAGGGGAAGATAGAGCTATATACTGGGGAAGTGCTTCGGCCAACGACCGGGTCACGAGCGCCGGTAGTCCCGCCCCAGACCGCGCCATTCACGGCGAGGTAGTTGACTGACGGATCAAGGTTACACGCGATGTCCGCTCGGTTCGTTGGGGGAGAAGAAGCCCTGGCAGAGGGGTGACGCAGTGCAGTGGCTCGCGTGGAGACGGTTAGCGCAGCTCGATTTGCGGCGCAGGTGGTTGGAAGATCTGGCATCTCCAGCGGAGGACCCGGTCAACGCGATCCAGTGCTCGCGGGGAACAAAGCTCTGGCGCGTTTCAACGAAGGAGTCCGACTGACGGAGCGGCTCCACCAGTCAGCGACCGGTGCGACACCGTGCATGTTGGTGGGAGAGGCTGGCAACGGGCCCCGCGCGTCAGTCACATGGCAGAATGCTGGCGCGTTGTGGGCCGCGTGGAGGAGTGAAAAGAGAGTGGGCCGAGAGGGAACTGTTTGGCCCAAACCGAATTTTCTTTTTTTCCATTTTCTATTCTTTTTTTCTCAATTCATAGTTTAAATTCCCATATAAATTCAAATCTTTGTGGTAAATTTGTACACAGACCAAATATTTAATTTGATCATACCCAATTGTGATGAAGTTATTTATTTATAAACTTATTTTGTGTTGTATAATGTTTCTTTCTTTCTTTCTTATTTCCAATTCTATAAGTTGTGCCTTTGTGATAAATCTAAATTCTCAAATTATTACTATGTATATATATATTTTGTAGTGTCACCATTATATTTAATCAATGCACAAACAAAACTCCAACATGGTGCAAGGTTTTTTTTTGTTTTAGTAAAGAATTATTCTCTTTTAATTAGGTTTAGTCAAATGTCTCAAGAAGTGGATGGTAAATCACATAAGGAGATCAACTCTTTATAAGTCTTATAATTTTGGGTACTACATAAACAGGATGTTGCACTAGATAGGCATGTCCTTCTTCTGCTCGCTCGACTACCAACGCGGTGCTCACCACGTGAGTCGTGCAAGAGATATATAGCAGCAAATCTTCAGCTCGTTGAGTCGACGTGGCTCGTCATGGCGGTTTCAGCACCGGCGGACTTTTTGAGTGCGTCTAGGGCTTCCTGTGCTTCTGAAGTCTACTGAAACTTGTCCACCTTCTTGAGTAACTTATAAAATGGTAAGCCTTTTTCTCCCAGCCTGGATATGAATCTGCTCAGGGCTGCCATACATTCGGTAAGTCTTTGAACTTTCTTCTGTGATCAAGGTGCTTCCATCCTCATGATAGCTTCGATCTTTTCTGGATTAGCTTTAATTCCCCGGTGGCTGACAATAAACCAGAGTAATTTTCCTGCTGGTACCCTGAAAACACATTTTTCGGGATTAAGCTTCCATCTATATCGCCGTAGACTGTTGAAAACCAGCTGTAAATCTTCAATGAAATTTTCCGAATTTTCTGTTTTGATTACCATGTCGTCCACATAAGCTTCCACACGCTTGCCCCAGTGATCGGCTAAGCATGTTTGAATAGCTCTCTGATAAGTCGCTTTAGCGTTTTTGAGGCCGAAAGACATGAAGGTATAGCAGAAAGCACCGAATGGAGTGATGAACGCTGTTTTTTCCTCGTCTTCTTTCGCCAGTCTAATCTGATGATACCCAGAGTAGCAATCAAAGAAGGACAACATAGAACATCCAGCGGTGGACTCTACCATCTGATCTATCCTAGGGAGCCCGAAGGGATCCTTTGGACAGTGTTTGTTGAGATCCATATAGTCGACGCACATGCGCCAATCCACCTTATTATTTTTGAGTACAAGAACAGGGTTAGCTAGCCACTCGGGATGTAACACCTCTCTAATAAATCCAGCCGCGACCAAGCGAGCCAGCTCAGCGCGAATGGCCTCTCTCTTGTTGGGCGTGAAACGATGTAATTTTTGCCGAATCGGCCTCGCCTGGGGGTAGACCTTCAATTTGTGCTCGACCAGTTCTCTCGGGACTCCCAGCATATCCGCAGGTTGCCATGCGAATACGTCTCGGTTATCTTGCAGGAACTGGACGAGCGCGCCTTCCTATTTGTTATCCAGGCTGGAGCTGATGATGGCAGTATTGCGTTCATCAGCGAACCCGAGGTTGATCCTTTTAGTTTCTTCAAAGGCCGCATAGAGGTCACAGCTTGAGCCTCGTTCGTGGGTACCGCGAGGTCTTCTTCAGGCTTAGAGTTTGCCTGCACAGACGAAGTCGCCGATGGTTTGGTGGTGAGGGCCACCTAGATGGCCACTCGGAAACATTCTGCGGCGCCTTGGAAGTCAGCGCACACAATTATGATTCCTTGTGGTCCTGGCATCTTCAGTATCATGTATGTGTAATGTGGAATGGCCATGAATTTCGTTAGTCCAGGCCTCCCGATGATGGCGTTGTACCCGCAGTCGAAGTTCGCCACCTCGAACCTCAGGTACTCGGTTCTGTAGTTTTCCTGAGTCCCGAAGGTGACCGGCATGTAGATGTGGCCCAGCGGATATTCTCCTTCAGTCGGCACGATGCTGAAGAAGGGTGTGTCCGACTCATGGAGCTCTTTGAGGTGAACTCCCAATCCTTGGAGCGTCCGGGGGAAGGTGACGTTGATGCTGCTCCCCCCGTCCACTAATACCTTCTTCACCCTGCTCTCTCGGATCACCGGATCAACAAGGAGCGAGTATTTGCCTGGGTGATCGAAGTTAAGCCACTAATCTGCCCGAGTGAAGGTGATCGGGTGCTCCGACCATCGGTACGGAGCGGGAGGACCGGTGGTCGCCACCAGTATTTAGCGATCGTTGAGCTTTTGTTGTCTCTTGTTTTCCTGCGATCCGTGTCCGCCGAAAATGACGTTGACCTCTCTGTCGACATGTGGGAATGCTCCTCCTCCTCCCTCCTCTTGTTGTTGGGGTTGTCGCGGTTCTCCCGGTCCTCCCCGCGGCGGAGGAGGGGGTAGAGGTTGGAAGGGTCGGCCGTGCCCGACGGAGTGCTTGAAGTCTCTACAGTTCCGAAGGGTGTGGCGCATGTCTTTGTGGTATGGGCACTAGGCATCAAGGATGTCGTCCAGCGTGCGTTCGCCTCCCCGATGTCCTCCTCGGGCGCGAGAGGCGGGCGGTCCGGTGGCATGGACCTCTTCGCGAGGCCTCTTCTTCCAACGCTTGTCGGGCTGTTGGTTCGTGTCGCGTCGCGGCGCTGCCGGTGCCGGCTTCGTTCCTCCGATGAGGTCCCAAGCTCGCTCGTCGGTGGTGATATAGAGGTCGGCTTCTCGGAACAGCTGTTCGGAGGTAGTCGGCGTCTTCTGCAGTATGGTTCGGACGAAGGCTGAGTCATCGGATCCCCAGTAGAAGTCTTCGATCACCGCCGCTTCCGCGACCTTGGGGATACGATTTCTCATGGTCTAGAATCTTTTGAGGTACGACCGGAGAGTTTCATCCCCCCGACGCTTGATGGATTTGAGGTCCCACGGCTGCGCCGGCTTGTCGGAGATGGACTAGAAGTTGGCGATGAAACGTCGACTAAAATCACTCCAGTCGTCGATGTAGTGTTGTGGTAGGTGTCGCAGCCATTGCAGTGCATCTTGCCCGAGGACGATGGGCAAGTACACAGTCATCACGTCCTCGGTTGCCCCGGCAGCTCGGGCAGCGGTGGTGTAGACGGCCAGCCAGCCCCCTGGATCCTGCTTAGGTTCATATTTGTCAACGTTGGATACCTTGAAGTTAGGGGGCCATTGAATGGCTCTGAGGCGCGGAGTTAGTGCCAACATTCCACACGTGTCCTCCTATCGTCGGGGATGATGTCTGTCCCGGGGAGGGGAGGGGTTGTCGTGGTGCCTCGACCGTCCCCGGGTGGTGCCGCCAGTCGAAGCCATTGCTGACTCGGTCCTGGTGGCCTGACTCCGGGATGGGATGCCGTGGTCCCTGTCGTATTCTTCCCGACGACGTATCTCGCTCTCATGTCGTCGTTCGCGTGAAGCGTTGATGGAGCTCCGTCCGTCCCGCCGACTGTTGATGGCATGTCGTAGATCATTCGGCGGATGCGCGAGGGGTAGAAGATGGTTGGCTACTCGAGTGAACAGTCGCCGGTAGCCCTCGGCATTGGGAGTCCGAGGGAGACCGTCGGCTATCCAAGCCAGTACTCCGCCGACTTCACTCGGCGTGTTCAAGGCTCGGGCAAAGTCGGGGTTCAAGTTGCGCCCGAAAAATGGATTTTCCCGATGTTGTTTTGTTTCCTGTTTGGCCTGTTCTTGAGCTCGTTGGCGATCGCGTCGTTGGGAATTCCTCCTTTCCCGGAAGACACGCTCTTCCGGGGTTTCTCCCATCTCCGAGACCTCGTCTCGTGACACAGGCTGCGTCAGGTCCCGCTCTCCGGCTTCGTGATGTCACCAGATATTTCGGCGTCGGTTCCTTCGTCGGCGGGATTCCCGCTGAGGAGGTTCCTCTCCAGGTGCAGTCGGCTCGTCGTCGGAGATGGGGGGCGACTCCACTCTCCCGATGAAGAGGACGTTGGGGTAGAATGGTGCAGCTGTCGTGACGATCTTCTCTCTATTCTCCTTTGAGGGCAGAGGCATAGAAAGAACAACATGCTTCCTCCCAATTTTATTTGTTTCTTTATTTCTTGTGATTCATGTCCATTCTTTTGTCGGAGAGGTAGACAGTGGAGTTTTCCGGGTTGACGGCCCCTGGGCTTCTGGCTTGCCAGAGGCGATCTTTTTTCGAAGCATTGGAGGTTGCGCCTTTTCTTGCCTTGCCCCGATTTTCCTGGAGATTTTTGAGGAAGATCTTCTCTCCGTCGGATCCGCAATGCGATGCAGAGTTCTCTCCTCATCCGCTACAGATGAGATGGATCCGAAGCAGAATGTGGACCCAGGGCGGAAGACGATCTCGTGCAGGAAGGTGACGGCCATTGAGCTAGCTTGGATCGATGACACACCCCCTACCTGGCGCGCCAGCTGTCATTGTTTTGGGTCCGACCGCACACCCGGGGTTACCCCTCAAGGTGCTTTTAGAAGTAGGACGGTGATATCGACTGTAGCTCAATGGTTCGTGCCGGTTGCACGAGAAACAGTAGACAATGGTTTATAGGTTCGGGCCGCTTTGAAATGCGTAACACCCTACGTCCTGGCGAGAGTGCTTTATGTGGTGGGTTACAAGGTAGTTCTCTGGTGCGAGGGACGTAGAGAGTTGGGGTGGATGGCTGAGTAGTGAGTTCGATCTCTTCTGAAGGGGTGCCCCCTAGGCCTTATATATTCGACCGTGGGGCAATACATGCAGATATGATAACCACGTGCACCTAAGAAATAGTGAACCGATTGAGTCTATCTCCCCATAGTTCCGCCGACCCATCCTCGCTCGGTTCCGTCGTACGGGGCTCCAGCGCGGGAAGGTCGGGTCTCTGTTGTGATTACTTGCTCGAAGTCGTTGGGCCGTCCGGGCTTGCACCGATCAGGCCTTGTGCCGATCCGCTTCACTGGTCGTCTCTCCCAGGCCCACCAGGAGATGACCTCATGAATTATGGAGCCATTGGGCCCTTTGTGAGGTCTTTTATCCTTCTGGTGGACCCGGGGGATATCTGTCCCCCACAGACACTCCGTAAAGCCTTTGTCGAGTGACCGACAACAAATACTCGACAAAAAAGTTGTTGTCGATGTACAGTTCATCGAGACATATGCCGAAAGTCATACTCGACAAAGAGTTTGATGAATGTTTTTTGGTATTTGTTGAGTGCTCCATAAAAAGTATTCGACAAAAAACTCGTTGCCGATGTATAGTTCATCGAAACCTTTTTACCAAGAGTCCCACTCGACAAAGAGTTTATTGAATGTTTTCTGGGCTAACAGCTGTGTCCGATAGTGGTTCTTGGAACAATTATCTGGAAGATAGTTTTTTTTTCACCGTGTGGTGAAATGGTCATCAATAATATAGTTGATCACTCGATTGATCACTTTGTACAAACCTAGAATCATGAGCGTCGGGGTTGTTTTCTATCAGAATTTGTTGCCCCTAGGTGGATGATTTGTGTAAATAGAATCGAAGGGGTAATTTCCCTGCTTGCTGCACACAGAAAAATGAAACAATAAAGGGTTTGCCAAAAGAAAGGAATTGCGGTGTCCGAGTGCGGTCTACATTAATAAGATGTCAGCTGCAAATACTTTTACAACCAGCCGTTGATTGTATTATTAAACTTGCTCTTAGCATGCTCTCCCTTTCTTATAGTCTACTACGAGAACTATGACAAAAGTTTCTTTTGATAGAGGGATCAACTTAAAAAAGAAAATATAAACAGGCTAAATGAGACATTCTGTGCCAACCTAAGGATCAAGACGGTCTAGGGATTCAGAATATAGAAATACAAAATAAATGTTTACTTAGCAAATGGTTGTTTAAACTTTTGAATGAAGATGACGTTTGGCATAACTTTCTTAGACGGAAATACCTTAGAACCCAAACTCTGACAAAGGTTTCTAGAAGGTTGGGGACTCACATTTTTTGTTCGATCTCCCGAAAGTGAAGGATTCTTTCTTAGTCTTGGTTCCTTTATCCTAAAGGATGGGAAACATATTAGATTCTAGGAAGATACATAGCTATATAGACAATCTTTGATGTTTAAATACCCTGCTTTATATTACATTGTTCGCAGGAAGAGTGTTTCGATAGCAAGTGTATTTGCTAGTGTTCCTTTACAAATTTCTTTTCGGAGATCTTTGGTGGGAGAAGATTTATGGAATTGAACTAGGCTAGTTGCTAGTATTTCTCATATTCAACTTAGTGAAGGGAATGATATTTTCAAATGGAATTTATTACCTTCAGGACAATTTTTTGTTAAATCCGTGTATAGATTTTAAATGAATAGTGCCAAGGTTTTTTTTTATCACAAACCTTCGTGGAATCTTAAAATACCATTGAAGATAAAGATTTTTCTGTGGTACTTACTCAAAGGGGTTATTTTAACAAAAGATAGCCTAGCTAGGCGTAATTG
The DNA here is from genome assembly GCA_029449295.1 of Zea luxurians. NCBI lineage: Eukaryota > Viridiplantae > Streptophyta > Magnoliopsida > Poales > Poaceae > Zea > Zea luxurians. The sequence goes on from JAOPSE010000014.1 coordinate 80,017,007, forward strand.
GCATGACAATAAAAAATGTGTTTTCTGTTATTCAGATGAGTCTATACAACACTTGTTTTTTAAGTGCCATTATGGTCGGTTCTGTTGGAGGCTCGATCACTGTTGTTTTGGCCTCAGTATACCTAGATCAGTGAAACATTTTTTTTTGGATCTTGGCTTTTACGGGTAACATCAAAAATAAAAAAATGATTTGTATAGGTGTCGCAGCATTATGTTGGGCTATCTGGACTAGTAGGAATGATTTTGTTTTTGACAAATCCTCTATGATTACTTATTTGAGGTGATGTTTCGAGTGACACATTAGCTTAGACTTTGGGCTAAACTTCATAAGGACGAAGAGGATATAATAAAGGTGGCATATAGGCAATTGGAGACAACGTCTATCCAAATCTTCACTCACTTTAGCTAGAGATTTACGAATAGGATCACTGTTGTTTAGATGTCATCAAAGTCTGTTTTGTTTTTCCTATTTGTTTTGTTCCCCGGGGAATTCAGTTCGGTGGTTTTTGTTATGTTGGCCATACTTTACATGTGAGGGGAAGACCGAAATGATGTTTTTCCATTATCTAAGAATGATAACTATGACCATTGTTTCGTCAAATGTTTTTTAAATAGCTTTCAGCTCTTTCAGTAAAGATTTGCTCGTGAAGCCGATTGTAAAAAAATATTACTACTTTACTACTAACTGTACCTTATTTTCCGAGCTTGATTGATTTTTGTGTTAACACAGCAGCAGACTAACAGAATTATTCCGGCCGCTGCATCAACACTAGATGCACTTCGACCGAAAGCCGAAAGAACGGCAGCTGCTTTTGTGATCAACCGGCCGGCGAGGCGAGCGATTTCAGCCGCATCAAAATCAGAACCAGCTCGACACGACACGAGACGACAATGGCGGAGCGAGAGCGAGCGACGGAGCGAGTCTCTCTCACCTCGCTCTCCTCACTTCCTCAGTCTATGACATCGGAAGATGACGTCATCGGGAGCTCTTCCTCGGTTCCTCCCACCTTCCTGGCACCTTCCTCTCACCTTCCTCTTCCCGCGAGCACACTGTGCGAGCGCCGCCCCGGCACACATTGCGCCTACCTGCCTATATAAAGGAATGGCGAGCGCTGCCGTGCAACTCTGCCCAATCCATACCAACGCACCCAAATCCTCCTCCTCCTCCTACTATTCGAGCAGCTAGCCCAGCCAATCACTCTGCTGAAAATAGCTTCGAGACCTTGGCGCACAAGAAACCGTGAACTATCGATCATCCCTGCGATAGCAAGCGCAGCAATGGCGGCGAAGCGTCTGTACAACGGGTACGAGCAGGACGGGGACCAGCCCAATGACAAGCGCATGCGCCGGCTGCCGTCCTTCTCGACGTACGGGAGCCGCCTGCTTTCTTTCTTTCTTTCTTTCTTTCTTCCGAGCTGGAGCTTCACTGACTGACTATTGGCGTCGAATTCCAGGGTGATCCGGGAGGCCATGATGCAGAAGCACATGCAGAGCTTGTTCAGGTGTCTGGAGCCCCTCCTCCGCCGAGTGGTAAGCGACAGCTCGATTCGCTCCCATTTCTTCTCGCGAGTCGAGCCAAGCGAGCAGGCATCCTGATCCCTGAAGATCGCTCTGTTTCGGGCCAACGTTTCGTTCAGGTGAAAGAGGAGCTCCATGCAGGGCTGACGCTGATGCAGAGCCCGCGCTACATCGAGAGGCTGCCGGCGGAGCGGGCGGCGTGGAGGCTGGCGTTCCGGACCCCGCCGCAGCTGCCCATCTTCACGGGCAGCAAGATCGAGGACGAGGCCGGGAACCCGCTGGAGGTGATCCTGGTGGACGCGGACACGGGCTCGCCGGCCGCGCTCCCGCAGGCGCTGCGCGTCGAGCTGGTCCCGGTGTTCGGCGACTTCCCGCAGGACGGGCGCGAGGACTGGTCCGACGACGAGTTCCAGAGGAACGTCGTGAAGGAGCGCGCGGGGAAGCGCCCGCTCCTGACCGGCGACGTGAGCCTGGCCCTGAGGGACGGGCGCGCCACGGTGGGCGAGCTCCAGTTCACGGACAACTCGTCCTGGGTCCGCTGCCGCAAGTTCCGCATCGCCGCACGCGTGGTGCCCGGCGCCTGGGACGGCGCCCGCGTCCAGGAGGCCATGACCGAGGCCTTCATCGTCCGGGACCACCGCGGCGAGCTGTACCGCAAGCACTACCCGCCCGTCCTCGCCGACGACGTCTGGAGGCTGGAGAAGATCGGCAAGGAAGGCGCGTTCCACAGGAAGCTCAGGAGCAGCAACGTCGGCACCGTGCAGGAGTTCGTCAGGATGCTGATGGTGAAGCCCGACGAACTGCGCGCGGTGAGTTTGCGCTCTCTCCCAGAACGTTAGCTTGGTCCCCATTTCGTTTCGTCCTCCGTGCTGGTTGGTACTGATGGGCTGCCCTGCTTGACTGTTTCTGTGCGGGGGTCCAGATTCTGGGCGACGGCATGACCGACCGCATGTGGGAGGCGACGACGAACCACGCCAGGACCTGCGCCACCGACGACAAGGTGTACGCGCACGGCACGCCGCACGGCACCATCTACGTGGACTCCGTCTTCAACGTCGTGAGGGTCGACATCGGCGGCGCGGAGTGGCCGCTGCACCAGCTGAACAGAGGCCAGACGGTGAGTCGTCCACCGTCTCCGAACAGAAAAGAAGGGGCAGAGCGCCAGAGCTCCATGGATTTCGCTTGTTCTCTGACACGTACGTACTCTGTTTCCGGTCCCGGCAGATGGTGGTGCAGCAGATGCTGCAGGACGCGTACGAGCACCGCCACAGCCTCCAGGAGGCCGAACCCTTCATGGTCCATGGCCACGCCGCCAGCGACGTCCCACTGCTGCAGAGTAAGTGCCCGATTACCCTCCATACCGTTAGGGGTTCTTCCGCCTTGTGATTCCCCTGCAGCTGTTGTAACATCCTGTGCACGGGTGGTGCGCGACTTGCAGACGCGGTGGCCGGCGCTGGTGGACACGCCGCCGCTCTGGTTCCCGAACGCCGCGGAGATGGACTTCCCCGTCGACGACGTGGTCCCCGTTCCCCAAGCCAACAGCAGCTTCGGCTACCAGTGGACTGGCCAAGCGTTCCACATGCCAGGTTAACCCAGTGATCCCGAACAAGATAAACAAGTGACCCAGGTGAAGATCACTTGCAAGGTTCCAGTTCCAGCAATAGGATGTACATTAACAAAATACTGCTACGCGGTTATATGTCCAGGATCAGGGTCGGTCTGTCTGTCTGTCTGTCTGTCTGTCCAAGTAACAGCAGGGTTTAAGGGTAGGTGAAACTTGAGCGGCCCTTCCCTGCATTCGCCGGACGCGCCGAGCGTCCGCGGGCAGCGAGAAGCGGCGACCAAGTGCAAGATTCTTTTGTTTGATTCGTATCCTTTGTTTTTGTTGTAACTTCTCAAGTTTTTCCGTTCTGCCTGGCCAAGTACTAGCGTCCTGCTCTTCTCCCAAGATTGGGTTGCATTGCATGTAAAAAAAATGTAACGCCGGAGCAGCGATGCTTTGGGGGCTGGCGAACAGGTGTGGTATGCCTACAATACAAAGGCTAGCAAGCAGAACTGGCTGGGTAAACACACAGCTCTGCTTTCTTCTTCTTCGACATTTTCGCAAGTTTTTTTTTTGTGTGTGTGTGTCCTGTAAACATCAAGGTCTCAATAAAGAAAGGGAACCGCTTTTTTCATGTACATAAACACCAGTGTTTGTTTGAGATCTCCCGGTTCTTTTCTGCTGTTCCAAACAGTTGTGTTGTGTTGTTTCTGCTGTTTCAAACAGTTGTGTTGTGCCTGGTAGATCAGGAGATGGTAGGTGAATGATGCCTGGAGGTGAGACAAACACTTGACCGTAGAGCAGCTGCTGGTGCTTCAGTGAAAACTCCGGCAAAAGCATTGCATGGCAGCTGACAGCATGAGTCCATAGAATAGTCAGTCGTCTTGTTGCACCTCTCCCTGCACAAAAAGCCCTTCGGAGAGCAACCATTGGAGCAGAACAGGCACTGGCAGGTGGATATCCCATGCCAAGCAACGCGTCCGTCGTCGGAGAAGTCCAAGTCTCTTCGACAGCTGCATGTTTGCGCGTGAAAGAGAAGAAGAAGAAAGGGAAAACGATTAGTTATGAATAGTGTTTTTTTTTAAAAATGCGTCTCCGGTTTACATAGAAGTAGCTATCAAATCCTCAAAGAGCTTGCACCAGGCATCAGCAATGTGCTTCTGCTTTTTTTTTTCAAAGCACTCAAAGAGGATATGGTGCGAGCTCTCCTCAGACCACCCGCAAATTTCACAGGTCGGACAATGGACGTTTCTTTTCTAGCTCGGCACTGAATTCTTCCTTTGGTTGGCAGCCACATGAACAATCGCACTCTTAGAGGAGAAGCGTTCTTTCAGATGAACTCAGAACATTGATCTGGCACCTGCCATCTGGCCTTCAGGAGCTAGTAGACTGCAGAGGAATCCAGCTTCCCTACTCTATAGGATAGGAGGGTCTTGTTCATTAGAAAGGGCCGTCTGCGTCATGATGCTCCTAACCTGTTGAAGATCGGTACGAGCTTGGTCTGAAAGACGTGGCACAAAGGCCGTGTTGAGATTTTAAATGATTGCTTCAGCTACTGTTGCGGCTCCCTCCGAACACAGTGGCTCAAAAGCGCCGGGAAGCGCTCCGCTAAGCCATCGTCTCCGTTCCAGACGTCCGACCACAAAGACGTAGATATGTGCCATCCCAAAATGAGACAGATGTCAAGCCTTGAACTCTTGATAGAGGGGGAGAATTGATCTTACGAGGTGTCGGTCCATGGGGATAACTATCTTCTCCGGCGAAGTTATACTCTCTGCCGCAGGCTTGGTTCTAGGGTAGCAGCCCTAGGCGCTTGAGAGTCATTGCAAGAGAGAGATTGGTTTGATAATATATTCCTTATTCCTTTGTCTCCTGCGTACAGGCCTATATATAGGCCACCGGTTGACCAACTAGGCAACCACTAATTAGGCAAATGACTAATTGAAATTATCTCCCCTACAATTTAGGTCTATCAATTTAGCCACCAAATCAGTCACTTTCCTTTGCCGTGCCTTCTTTACACGCGCTTTCCTTTGCCATGCCTTTCTTGTACGCGCTTTGCTTTGTCATGCCTTCCTTACGCGCGCTGCTGCCAGCGCCCCCTGCGGCCTCTCGCTTTTGGCGCGCATAGGTGCGGCCCCACATGAGTGATCGCTCCCTATGATGCCCATGACACGAGGTTCCAGTGTGTACCCTGCAATTCAGTTCTTAGAGTAGCCAGATTTAAATCTTCGCCGAACTCATTGTGTTCAAATTTAAGTAACCTGCGCACCGGTTTAATGAGGCAGACATTTTGAGTTCCAAAATCTTTGATGCCCAAAACCGCGCAAGTCCTTGGTGGTGCAAACTTTTCTTAAGCAACTAGACTCTTTGCCGATGAAATCTCAAGAGTTACCTGCCCAGAGAAAAGCTCTTCTTCATCTGTCGACTTGTTGAATAACCTTAGTGGAACCTGCAAAGTTCACACCACATACACCAATTGACTGTCAATCACCGAGTTGATTAGAACAACTCTCCGTATTGTATTGAGCAAAGAGGCTTGCCAGGAAGAAAGGTATTTATCTGTTCTTTCAATATATGTATTAAACAATAAGGTTGATGAAAACTTTAGTTTAATTTTTTGCTAATTTAGTGCTAACCATTTAGACTAAACTTTTTGTTGAATATGATTAGATAGGGTCTACTTAAGGGCTTGTTCGGTTTGAAGTGGTTTGATGAAGATTGAAGGAGATTAAATCCCCTCCTATTCAAATTTGTATAGAAGGGGATTTAATCTCCTCCAATCCTCATCAATCTACTCCTAATCGAACAAACCCTAAGGGTTGATTTGGTAACAAGTGGATCACGGGGGGATTGCAAAGGATTACGGGGGAAATAAACTAATTTCTCCCTCAATACCTTCAATCCTCCCGTGATCCCGGGTCACCAAATCAGCCCTAAAGGTGGTGGACTACGCAAAGGTGATAGAGATGGAGATTAAGATCACATGCATGTAAGTGTTCACCAAATGGAGAGGTTGTCGTATAAAAGCTGTTAAGTAACCCTAGTTAGGGTTATATGGGCAAATACCGACTTTGCCCCTGAGGGTCTCACATCTCTATATAAGGAACCTGTACACCCCTTCATAAGATAGAAAAGAGAAAGAGGTCAGAGACTCAATCCTATATCCTGTGTCTCGTGTGTTTCCTCTATCGTGCTTATGGGAATGGAGACGTGTCCTCTACAACTTCTTGCGCCTCTATTGCTGACGGGAGGGAAGGCAGCGGATCTGGTGATCCGTGGTAACGTAGTTCTCAACACGTTATCAACACGCTCTACCTCGATATTGCTGCGGGATTAGATCTGCATCAACTCTCCGTCAAGCCGGTAGGTCCCCGGCCTAGCCGAACTGTCCTACGCGACTGTTTTCGATTACTCCTCTACGCAATCAAACAGTATAATTTTTTTTAGATCTAATGTTGGTGGAATCTTGTCATCGCCCCACCATGTCCGGTGGGACTCCACTCGATCTGCCCTGATCACCAGAGTTCGCGCTCGCCTTGGAGTTGCGACCGCGCGTCGGACCTGCACCGCTCGCCCGCACATCAGATATGCTCACGCCGTGCTGAAGGCCGTGCGCCTGAGCTGAGGCCGCGCTAGGAGCCGCACCCATGCCAGCAGTCGCGCGGCCCTGGCAGCCATGTTGGTGCAGGCCATGCCAGCAGTCATGCCGTGCTGGCAGTCGTGCCAGGAGCAGCACCCGCGTCTGCAGTCACGCCGGGGCCAGGCTGCGCTGGGAGCCGCATCCGCACCGCAAGTCGTGCCATGTCTCATGGAGATGAAGACCAGTTTGGTCCTATTCTTGTGCGGCTGCATGGAGATAAGGACATACGAGAAAAAAGTGTTCGCACTATTCCATGCGTTTGTGCCATGAAAAAAGCCACGTGGGCCCACTTCCCTTTGAGCAGTGAACGAGTCAGCCGGACGCAACTACTTCAAGCAGTCTATCCATGCAAGACTCCTCGAGTAGGCCCCCCTATTTTATATAAATAAATTCATGTTGAATTTAAACAAGTTAAAGTTGTATGTTTACTTTTACGTATTAATCTCTACTTTAATTAATTATTTCTTGCAGTAAATAATTAAGCAAAAAGTACATGTCTAAATATGGAAATGCTTTTTACACCTGACGTGTTATGCTCATGCAATAATTTTGGTGTTTATTTTCTGCTTTTATTTCTCGTAGCAGATAATTCTTAAAATGCATGTAAAGTCTATATTGTGCGTACTTAAATCGCTCTAGATATTTATATTATGTTGAGCTTTTGGACTCACGTCGAGTGATTAAATTGTATAGTGGGTACTCGGACACACCGATCAGACAACATTGTTAATCGGCTGAGTTATGACATTGGCTGAGAATTGGCTGCGCCCTGGCAACACGATGCAGTATTTGTGTCGTACGAACTTGGATGCGTCATGTGATTGCTATGTCGCGCTCTCGCTTAATCGGATCGCTCCCGTTGAGTCGGACCGCCATTGTGAAAGCTCTCTTGTGAGTTTTGGTGTTTGGATGACAACTCAATTAAAGGACTAACAAGTGTACTAAGTGTTGAACAGGTGCTTAAGGTAAAGCCTACAGGGTTCAACACAAGTGAACAAATGTGATGGTCCAAGAACTGGATTATGGATACATAATGGACATCACAAGTAAGATGGACATTGCATAAAGTGAGACTCGGGTGCGTAGCTCGGAGATAACTGATCAAGCCAAGGACGGAGGCAAGAAGAGCTTCGAGGTACCAAGTGCACGGGAGAAAGTCAAGGAGGCTGAGGAACCCAAAGCCAAGGGTGAAGAAGAAGGCTTGCAAGGTCAAGGGTGATCGAGTTGAGAACAGCTACGGCACATCGAGGATCACTACATAAGGACGTGACTTACAACCAATGAGATAACAGCTACAGTTATGTGGTGTAAGTCATAAGGATCAAGACCAAGCTCTAAGAAGGAGATCAAGGTCACTAGAAGGAGAACAAGTGTCAAAACCAGAACTGGAAGCAGCCCAAAAGAGCTAAGTTCACCTTGATCTTTAGTTTGGGTTGTTCCTATGTTTGGAGATGTTCTATGTGACCTTTGCAGGATGTTGGAGCTAAGAAATGTCAATCTAGATCAAGTCAAGCCGACTTGATGATTTATGAGTCCAACATCAAAGCTCAAGCATGTGAAATGGTATAGATGTAATAATTAAGAGAAGGTATGTTTCAAGACTTAGTACATTGATTTTGTGGACTAATATACTTGTCTAAGTGTTAGAAACAGAAAGAAGAAGAAAAGGAACGAGGTGCAAAAGGCTGGTTGTGTACAGCCAAGGTTCTGCTCAGTCTGGGTGCACCGGACTGTCCGGTGGCTCACCGGACAGTGTCCGGTGGTGCACCGGACAGTGTCCGGTGCGCCAGGCTGGCTCGAGCGTACTGGCCGCTCTCGGGAATTCATCGTCGACGTACGGCTATAATTCACCGGACTGTCCGGTGTGCACCGGACTGTCCGGTGAGCCAACGGTCGGCAGGGCCAACGGTCGGCCGCGCAATCTGTGCGGGACACGTGGCCGGGCCAACGGCTAGAAGAAGGCACCGGACTGTCCGGTGTGCACCGGACATGTCCGGTGCGCCAACGGCTCCAAGACTGCCAACGGTCGGCTTCGCCGTAGAAGGAAAGAAATCGGGCACCGGACTGTCCGGTGCACCACCCGACAAAAAGCTGATATTGCCTTCCAAATGAAGTCCAACGGCTCCTAGGCCCCTTGGGTCTATAAAAGGGACTCCTAGGCGCCTCCAAGATGTGAACAAGCGCAGCCAACAAGTGTAGACATCACTCGAATCAATTCTCACTCTCCCTCTTGTGTGTAACTCTATAGTTTGTGTAGAAGGCACAGCTATAAGCCTTTAGAGAGAGGAGAAGTGCTGTTAAGAGCTAGAGCAAGGTCTTGAGCGTATCGTTACTCTACCGAGGTGCTGCCGAGAAGTTTGTAAGCAGCTGCGGTGTTGTTGTAACCCATCTCAATAGTGAAAGGCTCTATCTGTCATACTGACAGATCTGAGAAAACGGAGGAAGGAGTTGAAATAGACTCCAAGCCCAGGTGTGGCTAACTCCAACGAGGACTAGGCAAGCATTTCAGGCTTGGCCGAACCTCGGGATAAATCCTTGCATCTGTGTGCTCTGTTCTGTATTATATCCTGACTCTCTGCCTTACTCGATTTTATATCTGCACTTCAACACTTATCCGTGGTATAAGCTTTATTTGAAGTGCAGGACATTTTGAGACAGGATCTCCGATTCCGCTGCAACCAACTCGAAGGATCTTCTCATTCCATTGCGTTCTAGTCTTCGAGTAGAGTAAGAATTTAAGTTTTAAATTGATAAGTTTTATTCGCCTATTCACCCCCCCCCCTCTAGGCGACATCCAGATCCTATTCCCGGGTCAAAGGGAACTTTCAATTGGTATCAGAGCTAGCCTCTCCAGTGTGGGCTTAGCCGTCCGGAGATGACGATGTCGTCACAAGAGGTAATTGTGGAACTTCTTTTAGGCGATGGCTCTAATTACAAGTCTTGGTCTGTCTCTATTTATAGTGCTTTCATGAGTGTTGATCCTGATTTGAGACAGGTCTTTAGTAGTAGTATTTTTCACTCCAATATTAGTAAAAATCCTTCCAATGAAGAACTAAGATGTCTAACTCTAAATCACCATGCTTGCAACATCTTAGTCGATTCTCTATCTAGAGGTGCCTATTTTGCCATCATGAGTAGTGATAGTGATCTATTTGTTGATGCTCATGATTTATGGAATAGGATTAAAGAAAAATATTTTTGTGGCAAACTGTGATGCTCCTACTCCCTATATTACTTGTGATACTAACCATTCAAAGGGAGAAGAACAAGAACGATGGCACCCAAACGATGAATCCACCTCGTCGACAGGTTTGTTCTCCACTAGTGATAAATGTTTTATTGCTAACAATGACGGTGGAGACGAAAGCCATGATGAGGAGGAATATGAGGATGATAGCGAGGATGAATCTTCATCACAAGGTACATTTTTCTATACTGCTTCCACTGACATTAATGACAGGGAAAATGAGACCGATGATGTGGAAGAAGAGGAGATTCGCCGTTTCTACAACCATCTCAACAAAGCGGACAAAGCTCTCTTGGTTAAGTTGTTGAGAAGAAACAAGGAACAAGGCGAGACGCTTCTCAGGCTAGAGGAGACTCTCAACAAAACCAACGACAGCCTAGAGAAGATGACCAAAGAACATGAGAAGCTAAAGCACTCTCATGGGAATTTGGTCCAACGGTATGAATCGATTTTAATTGAGCAAAGAAATAATCATGATGTATTATCTAATGCTGCTCAACTTAAAATTGAAGATTCTATGCTTAGGAATCAAGTAGAATTGTTAAGTCATGATAACCTTGCTCTTACTGAAAAATATGACTTATTGTCTTGTTATCATGATAATCTCTTGGATAGACATATCATGCTTGAAGTTGCTCATGAGGTCGTAATTACGAACTTAAAATTCATGTGAACTTCATTCTTGCACAAGTACACATTTAGATAATTCATCACCATGTGCTAACCCCTGTTGTTCAAAAGAAAGCCAATGTTTGAATAAGCATCAAGCTGCAGGGTCTCAAAAGAATTGTGTGGGAACAAGAAGCAAAGACAACTGAGGAGAAGACATATTGCTCAACTCTCTCAAGATATCCACGTGCGCGTGGTGAAGAAGCTTGAGAAAGGAAAAACTGCAGCAAGTGTTAAGCTCAATAAGAAAGATGTTCCTAAAGATGAAGAAATCAACATGAGCTTGGGAAAAAGGTAAGATTCAATTAATCATGTTGTTTGCACTGACTTTCTCTCCATGTCATTCAAGTACAAAAAGGGAAAAGGAAAAAGGAGGTGTTTCAAGTGCAAGAAGTTAGGCCACCTCATCGCGTCTTGTCCGTACAAAAGACAGAAATGAAGGGACAAGGAGTTGTTTTGGATGCAACAATAAGGACCACACGATCACTTCATGTCCGGTCATGAAGAATCAAGGATGTGCATCCTCCAAGGTGACCCTCACCAAGGAAAATGACACACAGCAAGCGTCATGTCAGGTTGAGCGACGCTTCTGCTACAAGTGTGGTGAACAGGGTCATCTATCCAAGGTATGTGATGAAGGTAAGGTTCCTAAGCAAGTAAATTTGTCTCAATCTCATTCGCTTAGGAGACCCAAATCATACACTTGTGCTAGATCTATAATGAGATCACCTAGAACTAGCACAAAGGCCATTTGGGCACCAAAGGCACTTTAGTTGAACGTCATGGACCCATCCCGAGATGGGTACCAAACTGTGTTAACTAGACCATGCAGGTGCCTTGAGATGGACTGGAGACCATGGGAGAGCTTAAGACTGTTATCTAAAACTCTATGCTTAAGCTGTTAATTATTTTGGTGTTTATTGACCCATGGTGAAATTATTGTGAAACACTAATCCCATGTTCATCTCAAGTGAAATAAGGTGTATAGGTCCTGAATCATTATTGGTGAACCAAGTAAAGGACTTCGATGAGAATCTACAACCTGCTCTCCAAAGGATGGTACCCGTGTATTTTAAGTACATAATTGCAATTTAGTATTGCTCTTAAGTTGGCTTGTTGTGCTACCTGTCTTTGGAGTAGTTATGCTTTATGATTGCCTGTGTTAAATGAATCATAATGATGTTTGCTTAATCATGACTGGTGCTCTATAGGATATATCTTGAATCATTCATGGGTAGATCTTTCATTTGTTATATCCACAACGATTAACTCTCTTGGTGTATATGGATAAATCTGTAACTTTTTGTAAGTCACGCTATGTGCAATTATGACATTTTATTTAGTCCATATTCACATGATTACCCTGGTTTGGTACTATGTGAATTTCAAATCCATGTCATACCCTTTTGAGCTATGAGGTGCATGGCAAAAGGAGCCCTGAATTGGTAACAACAAATGCTCTCATAAAGGCAAAGGTATGGAAAATGGAACTGTGCAATTTTATTGAATATCTTGAAGTTCCATTGATAGTGATCATAGCTGTGTTCTTGCATTTCATTTGTAGTATCATGGCTTAGGAGACTTATGCCTTAAAATGTTGTTTCTTTTGGTGTTTCTAAGGAACCTTCTTAATTATGATGTGCTTAGACGTTGCGTTTTGTATGCATGATCGTGTTGTTTTTCAATTGAAATGATCGTGTTGTTTTTCAATTGGTATATGTGATGCAATGATTGTCAAATATGAAGCATGTCTAGGTTGCGTATAAAGGTTATACTTCCTGTGAGTATTCAATTGGCTTAGGGCCACTGAGGCATGCATTGTTGTATTTAGTCAACCTTTCATTTAGCCTTCAATTGGTGTTAAGTGGCTTTTCATTTGATATTCAAATTGGCATCTTTGTGTGATGAAAGTGATAGAGTATGCCTTGACCAAGGTATATTGTGATCCCCTCTAGTTCTAAGGAAGCTAGAATGTGCAAAGTGCAAGTCATTCAAATACTTGATGCACAACTTGAGGGGGAGCACACATAACTTGTGTCTTTTGAGACTAACTGGTTCTTGAGCAATCTTGTATAGTCTCTAGGTGGAAAAGAGAAGATAAGCAAGAAATGGAGAAATCAGGACATGGGTACCTCTGTAAGTCAAGAAAATTGGTATCTCAAGTCGTGAGTAAGTGCATATTTTTAGATTGCTCATGCTCTATAATATTGGTGATAATAGATGCTTATTCTTAAATATCATGGAGCAATGATAATAAATGAACTTTGCAATTGGTATTTTGATTGGTAGCCGTGATAGTCTGCTTCAATTGATATCTTTTGATAATCATTAGAATGGAAGTTTCTTCTTGTGCCCAATACTATAACTTGTTCTAAGCTTGGTGTCTTAGCAACAAGAAAAGGTTAGGAGAAAGAATCAGGCACAAGTGTGGAGAAGCTCTCGAGAGATTAACTACTTTCAAGATGGGAAGTACACTACAACATGGTAAAGGTACAAAAGGAAGTATTAATCTTTTTGCATATATGTATCTTACCTAAATGTTCATAGTGCTTATGTTCAATAAGTAAGGGGGAGTTTTGATAGTCGTTTTTCCTCCTTAAACCCTGCTGTCCCTTGACATCATCCTATGTTCTTGCTTGAGTATGGTTTTTGGTGTTTGATGTCAAAGGGGGAGAATTTGTGTATTAAAGCTTATCTCAACCTGAGAGGAAAGCTTATCCTAAGGGGTGATGTGTTTTAAGCTTTGCTAGTGTAGAAAGCTTATCCTAAGGGGTGATGTGTTTTAAGCTTTGCTAGTGTATTATTCATATGCTTCCTGCAGTATTATATGTGCATCATATGGACTAGTGTTTCTGCTGCAATGAATTAACTGGCTTCTATAGTGTAATAGATAGTCATGTGGTTAATGGTGCTTTAAGATTGCTTAAATTGGAAATTGGTATCTTAGTTTAAATTGGTATCTTAAAAGTGAATAGTGGTAGGTTGATATTCCTGTGAGATATCCACTAATTTGAATGGTGTTTAACTCTGATTATGTGCATTTGTGTGTTATAGCATCATGGCTTGATTCTTGACACAATGCATCCTAAAAAGTGCTAAGGTGTAGAAATGCTTCGAATTGCTTAAATATGTGCATATTGGCGTTGAGGCCAAAATTATGTTTTTGAAATAAGCACATATTTAGGGGGAGCATTCTATAAACTTAGAATTCAAAATTTGTGCTTCAAATCTTATTCTTATGTAAGCTTTAATTGTGTTGCTATCAATCACCAAAAAGGGGGAGATTGAAAGCTCTCTTGTGAGTTTTGGTGTTTGGATGACAACTCAATTAATAGACTAACAAGTGTACTAAGTGTTGAACAGGTGCTTAAGGTAAAGCCTACAGGGTTCAACACAAGTGAACAAATGTGATGGTCCAAGAACTGGATTATGGATACATAATGGACATCACAAGTAAGATGGACATTGCATAAAGTGAGACTCGGGTGCGTAGCTCGGAGACAACTGATCAAGCCAAGGACGGAGGCAAGAAGAGCTTCGAGGTACCAAGTGCACGGGAGAAAGTCAAGGAGGCTGAGGAACCCAAAGCCAAGGGTGAAGAAGAAGGCTTGCAAGGTCAAGGGTGATCGAGTTGAGAACAGCTACGGCACATCGAGGATCACTACATAAGGACGTGACTTACAACCAATGAGATAACAGCTACAGTTATGTGGTGTAAGTCATAAGGATCAAGACCAAGCTCTCTAAGAAGGAGATCAAGGTCACTAGAAGGAGAACAAGTGTCAAAACCAGAACTGGAAGCAGCCCAAAAGAGCTAAGTTCACCTTGATCTTTAGTTTGGGTTGTTCCTATGTTTGGAGATGTTCTATGTGACCTTTGCAGGATGTTGGAGCTAAGAAATGTCAATCTAGATCAAGTCAAGACGACTTGATGATTTATGAGTCCAACATCAAAGCTCAAGCATGTGAAATGGTATAGATGTAATAATTAAGAGAAGGTATGTTTCTAGACTTAGTACATTGATTTTGTGGACTAATATACTTGTCTAAGTGTTAGAAACAGAAAGAAGAAGAAAAGGAACGAGGTGCAAAAGGCTTGGTTGTGTACAGCCAAGGTTCTGCTCAGTCTGGGTGCACCGGACTGTCCGGTGGCTCACCGGACAGTGTCCGGTGGTGCACCGGACAGTGTCCGGTGCGCCAGGCTGGCTCGAGCGTACTGGCCGCTCTCGGGAATTCATCGTCGACGTACGACTATAATTCACCGGACTGTCCGGTGTGCACCGGACTGTCCGGTGAGCCAACGGTCGGTAGGGCCAACGGTCGGCCGCGCAATCTACACGGGACATGTGGCCGGGCCAACGGCTAGAAGAAGGCACCGGACTGTCCGGTGTGCACCGGACATGTCCGGTGCGCCAACGGCTCCAAGACTGCCAATGGTCGGCTTCGCCGTAGAAGGAAAGAAATCGGGCACCGGACAGTGTCCGGTGTGCACCGGACTGTCCGGTGCACCACCCGACAGAAAGCTGATATTGCCTTCCAAATGAAGTCCAACGGCTCCTAGGCCCTTGGGTCTATAAAAGGGACTCCTAGGCGCCTCCAAGATGTGAACAAGCGCAGCCAACAAGTGTAGACATCACTCGAATCAATTCTCACTCTCCCTCTTGTGTGTAACTCTATAGCTTGTGTAGAAGGCACAGCTATAAGCCTTTAGAGAGAGGAGAAGTGCTGCTAAGAGCTAGAGCAAGGTCTTGAGCGTATCGTTACTCTACGAGGTGCTGCCGAGAAGTTTGTAAGCAGCTGCGGGTTGTTGTAACCCATCTCAATAGTGAAAGGCTCTATCTGTCATACTGACAGATCTGAGCAAACGGAGGAAGGAGTTGAAATAGACTCCAAGCCCAGGTGTGGCTAACTCCAACGAGGACTAGGCAAGCATTTCAGGCTTGGCCGAACCTTGGGATAAATCCTTGCGTCTGTGTGCTTTGTTCTGTATTATATCCTGACTCTCTGCCTTACTCGATTTTATATCTGCACTTCAACACTTATCCGTGGTATAAGCTTTATTTGAAGTGCAGGACATTTTGAGACAGGATCTCCGATTCTGCTGCAACCAACTCGAAGGATCTTCTCATTCCACTGCGTTCTAGTCTTCGAGTAGAGTAAGAATTTAAGTTTTAAATTGATAAGTTTTATTCGCCTATTCACCCCCCTCTAGGCGACATCCAGATCCTGTTCCGGGTCAAAGGGAACTTTCACATTGCCGTGTCACACATTTTTCGTGGGCCCTGAAGGCATTGCATGTGTGTCTCAACTATTAAGTCACAATTGCGTTTGTTGCCTGTTGTGCCTGTTGTGCGTACTTATCGTGTACTCCAAATACCAAGCCACAACTGTGACTGTTGCGCTGGTTACGAAGGTTTGATGTGTTGTCGTTGCCCTGATACACTAGAGCTTGTACTCATGTGGATTGTGGTGGGTTGTTCAAACCCCTAGTCACATTATACGCAACCTTCATAAACAATTTTATTTGGCTCTATATTTTATTTAACTGTGTGTGGCATCATATATTTATATGTATCACCAAGTGGCCATACCAACTATATCAAGCTCTATAGTGCTTGGAAATCTGGGAAATTAAATTGAAATATAATGAAACACAGATAAGTTAATTCTCCGCTCTCTCCTCATACATAAAGTTTTACCCGAAGTAACCTGAAGATATATAATGCATGAAAGCCTTTTTGGCATAGGAGATATCACACATTGGGATTCTATTAGTAAAGCAATAAACCTTACCAAATGAATAGGCTAGAAATCTCAGTTGTACATTGCTCAACTAGATGTTGGCACATTGCTATTTGTCGCTGAACGATATGAAGCAAACTTTAAGATAAATGACTAGTACCTTAGCAACACGAAGTTGCGAGTACATCGAAATGTTATTCTGATAAAATTTTCACTATGTTGGTGTGAAAAACCATTGTGTGTTCCCGTCGAACCACTTTAATCGTCCTATACAGGACATCATGCTTGTGTTGCATATATCTCTCAGAATTGTAAATACTCATAGTCGCTGAATTGACTCGAGATAGTCCCTTGACGATAATGGTATACAGTAAGCCAAATGGTAAAGGTCAAAATTGAATGGAAATAAAATTGGGGTTTTTGTAGCAAAACTACATTTGATTCCACCCTTTGACATGCTTACCATAATCTATCTATGATCTATCAGAAGTAAGAAGAGTAGAAAATAGCCTTAAAATCCCACGTCACCATAGAGCTTGAAACCAATTGGACATTAATATGTGCTTAGTCCTTGGCACCGAAAGAGCCATAATCTTGACCGCGATAGTGGTAGTGATCGTAATTTGTGATAGAACTATGAAGATCTTGTGGAGACCGGATGACTCCTTCGTATGAGAGCAGTATTATCTGTAGTTGAAGGCGGATCCTGGATACCAGTCTTGTTTCGTTCTTGCCAAGCAGTTATCATCATTTGCTTCATCAAAAGCTAGTTATATGGTGTTTTTTCCTAGATAGAATGAATTCTTGGCCTTGTCTGTTCTATTCCAAAGCTTCTCTTTTTGCTGAACAATGAAGAGATCGAAATAATGCTTTATAGAACAAATTGGTGTATAATATGAGGAGAAAAGTTTGCCCTGTTGGCAGCCTACACAACAAATATTTGACCGTTGTTATAAGTTCTCCCTCAAAATTATAATACCTAAAAAAATGTTGCATAACTTGAAACCCAATTTCAGACTGGTATGAGTAATTGGGTAAACCATGGGCAATGGTAAAACGAGTTGGACTATACATCTCTGCATAACAAAAAATTTGCTTGACAGGATTGGCCTGCTGCCGTGTACTTTACTACCATTATCTGCACACGTTTCCTATGTGCTTAAAAGCACAATGCAACCAGTGAAGTATTTGTGAGCGCTAGACCCTGATGGTCATTTTACTTATTGATTTGAAGTCAACTACTAGCTCCAAAAGATGAATTGTATGCATGAGCCCCTGAAGGACCCTTATGGATAAAATAGTGTTGCGTATATTAGTCTAAATCTTAAGATTGACTGTGCATTTGGTAATAATAACAATAATTTGCAGAATTGTAACCACGAAGCAACTTGTTGTTGCATGTCTCACTGGATGTTGAGACTAATCCTTCATATTGAAGGACAAATATGTAGTATTCATGCCACTACATTAAAATAAGTCCAAAGCTCACTACATAAAACCCCTATCTGTAATGTGCGTAAGATTTCCCAAATAAATCACCACAATAGCATACATTGGCCACAACTGGATGATTGTGGTTGGGGATTTTACGTATACTTTTAGAACTGAAAGTCGCCTAAAGGGGGGGTGGATAGGCGAAACCTAAAAATTAAAACTTTATCCCCCAACTAGATCCCTTGATTAGTGGTTAGAACAAGATATACAAATATAGGAGTATACAAACTAAGTTCTTGCTTGAAAAGAGTATTGCTAAATAATGCGGGAGTGATAAATCAATACAACTAATAAGTTATAGAATAAAAAAGCAAGAAGCCTTAGA